>CM062292.1:207054566-207224495 GCA_031216915.1 Pictodentalium vernedei
AACTGCATTCCTTTGTTGTGTTAACTCGCCATAGATGGTAATTAAATCCTTCTTTAACAACTTTTGGTCAGGTGAGCGCCTCAGATCCCATGGGGCCTCTTGTTTTGTTTTTAAATTCATGAATATTTATTTCCAGTGACATAATTAGGGTCATGTGAGCCTCAAATTTCGGGTCGAATGGAAGCAGGCACCAGATTTCGAATCAAGTCGAATCTCGAATCAAATCTCACCGCTTTTCAAGTTGTGGATATCGCAGTGGCGTAGATAACTTTTCGCTGGCGGAGGGGCAAGCCCAAAAATTTCCGACAGACCGACAAATTTTCCGACAGTGTAACAACAACAAAAACCCAAACAAACAGAAAGAATCTGTTGTTTACTGCAAATGTACTGAAAATTGGTCTTTTTTACACAAAATTTACCAAAATGGCATTTTTTATCCCAAAGCCAGCATTTTAATGTTATTAGACATAAATTCGCCTAAAAATGGTCCCAAAAAATTTCCGACAAAATTTCTGGTGGGGGGAGCTCCGCCCCCCCCCCTCCCCCCCCCCCCCCCTTATCTACGCCACTGGGATGTCGCACCTTCTTGAAACCGTAAATATTGTCAATCTTCACTCAAGTATTGTGTACAGCGGCAACTCGTGCACACAAAGCAAAAAAGCGGAATATTCCAGAACGGAATCAATGTAATTGCGGAAGCGGATTTGAACTCTTCTTCTGTACAGGAGACCTGATGATAGAAGAAGAGTTCAAGATAAGACACTCTGTAGGATTTTCAGAACATCTCGGCGATTCGGAAATTGAAATTGAATCGAATCGAATCATGGGGGCTATTTCGAATCGAATCGAATTTTGAAGCTTCGTAGGGCCCTAGACATAATACCTGCATGTTCAGTTATCACATTTACCGAAGGCGTGCAATGATGTTTTTTTTAAATTATCATTATTTTAGTATCCACCTATTAATATTGTTCAAAACGCCCGGGAAGTGCGGTGACTCAGTAGTTACGTCATTGGACTTAAAACCGGATGGCTGACGGTTCCAACCCGCCAGGGGTTACTACGTTGTGTCCTTGGGCAAGGCACTTAAACCCGATTGCCCACGTGGGGGCACGGTGGCGCTGCGTACTAAGGCGTACTGCACGTCGATGGTGCACTTGTCTTCAACTAATGCTGCCCCTGCTTGTGCGGCGTTAGTTCGTTGGGGCGTCTGGTGGTTACTTGCCGCTGCTTGGTGGTTCTCTCCAGATATACTGGCTTCCTCCACCCGTAAAACTGTCCGTCATGAGGTGGCGCTGGGTGTCGATAGTTTCATCAAACACTAATGAATAAATAAATAAATAAATAAAATAAATAAATAAATAAATAAATAAATAAATAAATAAATAAATAATAAATAAATAAATTCTATGCGCCAACGACTTTTTTAGACTACACGAAAGAATTTTATTATCTCCTTCCCCTATTGCCCCCTTTCAAAGTCTGGGAGTAAAACTGTTTTCAGTTTATCTGTGCATCCAAACACCTACTCACTCTTGCATCTTTGGATGTGTTTATCTGTGTGTAGCACTTTCGTGTTCGCCCTGCAACTTCTGAACATCAAGTTTAATAGAATTAAATGGCATAATGTTTGGTATAGTTTATAGGTATACAGAATATCGGTGAAATTCGATTTTTGAACTATTTCCAACTTTTTTCAGAATTTCTTTGCCATAACATACTTTGAAATTTCAAGAAACTTTTGTCTCCGTCCATTAAGATTTTGGCATATTTTTATACGAGGGCACCGGAAGCATTCGAGGGCAAGTTGGGCAAGGGTAACAAAACGGGCACTCGACTCTGGGCATGTGTTGTGACCGAGGGTTTACAACGTATCATCAGTTGTAATATGAAACTCAATAGTATTGACTTTATATATACTGTCATCTTGGAAAATGAATCGACAGCCGTGACGTCGCGCAAATGGCACCACATGAGCTGCTAACATGTTGTCACGGTAGGACTGCCCTGTGACACGCCCTTGAATGACATGTAATGCTGTTCTGCTTGTCATGGTTATGCCTCCCCACACCATAATCGACCCACCCACCAAAACGGTCGTGCTGCCTAACAGTTACGTTATTTATTTATTTATTTATTTATTTATTTATTTATTTATTTATTTATTTATTTATTTATTTATTTATTTATTCGTGTTTAAGACAATGTGAGTTAAGTACCTTGCCCAAGGACACAGTGCGGAAGTCCGAATTGATCTCTCAGACGGTTACCCGTCCGACGACTAACCGGGCTCGACGTTGCTTAACTTCAGTGATCTGACGAGAACCGGCTACCGCAAAGCCACCGCCCCCCCCCCCCCCCCCCCACCACCACCCACCCTACGTCATTGTATCGTTCCTTCCACCGCCGCCACACTCTGTTTCGCCCGTCATGGAAGTCGAGAGTGATCCTCGATTCATAGGAAAACATGACATTGCTCCACCGACGATTGTCCCACCGCTGCCGTGCTCCACACCAATTACGCCTAGCTGTGAAGTGACGTTCAGTCGGTTACGTAATACTGTGGTTTGGATGAACGATCCTGGTTAGCAGTTGTCGCCCTTGGACGACCTGACCGACGATTGCCATCAACATTGTTTGTCTGACGGGAGCGTGACCACAACATGTTAATCGCCGTATGAGTAACGTTGAGAATTTGAACCGCTGCAGTCTGTCTGTTGCCAGCTTCCAACATGCAACGGCACGTAAACGTTCGTCACGTGTCAGTCTTCGCACACCTCAAAAGTTACGTTTCGACCAGAAACTATTGATAAACGAGTTTATTACAAGAAAAGAACGATGAGACCTCCGAAAAAGCCCGTCCAGTACAAATGAAAATTTCAAAACGTACTCCACAGACATTAACGCGGCGCTCATGCAAAAAAAACCTGCACAAAGTTTCGTGGGCCGGTGACATTCATGATCCACACTAAACTTGGTAACATATTGATGTGTCCAATCACGCGTATGCGATACCATTTTCCGAAAATATCAACATCAGCTTGGATATCCCCTACTTTTTTGAATAGTATATATCGCCACTTAAGAGAATAAGGTGGCATCAGTAGGTAATAAAGTCCGATATACTATCACTTGTACATGTACGTGTACAACATACGCACACGATGCGTTCACCAACGTGGAATTCAGTGTTAAATCACACGCTTGTTCACAAAACTGTACATGATCTTGAATCCCCCCCCCCCCCCCCCCCCCCCCCATGTACAGTCGTGACTCCTAGATCGCGCTTTTAACGTTCAAATACTCGTGGTCAACACGCGTTTGTAAAAAAAGGGTGAAATCGTACAGTTCACTTTTATCTTGTACGTAATTTGTGTCAACGTTCCCATCGCAAGATCAGACCACCGATCCATCGTCGGCGAACGCGAGCAAAAGCAAAAGATTCTGAATCATCTGTAAAAACGCAAAAAATAGTTTTGGGGACTCTAAATCAGCGATTCAGAAACCGCAATTGCGTTGGTACAGATGATTTAGAACTCTCCCTTGTTTTTTTTTTTTGAGGCGGTGGGTTTTTCCCATTTTATGACATTATTAGGGGAATTCCCCCACTATGAGAAAAATTCCTAACTCAGCTGATCGAGCGATCGGATCGCTCGATTCTCGTAAAAACTCGATCTGAACGAAGAGTGTCGTCGTCGGTGTGGTTGGAAATTCGCGAGCCCGCTGTCACGTTTTTGATTGATATATATAGGAGAGAAAAAAAATATATAAATAAATAGTTATTTAGAAAATTAAATATATCAAATCGAATAGATAATAAAAAAAAAAATACGTAAATCATGAGCGATTCCCAGACTATTAGAGCGAGGTTTCTTTTAAACATGCTGATGAGAGCATATGCAATCTGCGTGAACGAAGAACTACATCCCATCTTGTTAGAATGATGCGTCGGATGTCGGGATCATCTAGACTTCGATCACGAGAATCATTCGTGTCTGACGATGGAAAGGGAAGATATGGTCGTCATGTATTTCAAACCGGCGTTCGAATGCGTTAAATTCAACGATGTGATCACGTTTTGGAAGAGATTAGTCTTCTGTAAGAATCGAGACAGGCCCACAGATTCGGAAGAACTGAAATTGGCGCGTAGAAGTTTGACTTTAGAAGACAAGGGATGCATCAAGAAATTATTGCTGAACGAAGCATAAGTCTAAGTTTTTTTTTCGTTGATATAAAAAATAAGGGAGAGTAGAAAATAAAAAAAAATAAATAAATACACACATAATTTTTTTTTTATCTAATATTAGAAAGAAAGAAAAAAAAACATAAAATGAGAACCAGAAATAAATTGTATCCGACGTTAGTGGACAACGAGGACGAGAAGCCGAACGGCGTTTTGCCGACGGCGCCGTCGCTAGAAGAAAGAGAAAAAGGAGAGAGGTATCGCATCGATCAAATCAGTAGAATCCAATCGTATCTGACTCGAGAGAGAGATTCTCGTCGTTCCCTCAAGAAGAAGTATTCGCGTTTCGTGACAGTCGTCAACGCGATCGACACGACACTCATCACGATTTCCATGGGTTTACACGTGGCTGGCATCGGATTGTTGTCGACCGCGGTCTGCATTCCGATCGTGTTGACCGTAGAAGGAGTGGCTCTCGCCGCCGATTGTTTAGCATGCTCGGAAACTTTTTGAGTAGGAAATTACATCTGAAGGCGAGGAAACACGACAAGATTCGCATCTTGGCCGACTCCAAGATCGACACGATATCCGAAATGATCTCTATGGTGTTGAAAGACGGTAGGATATCGGACGAAGAATACTTCGCGATATTGAGCGAGAAAACGAAATACGATGCCATGAAAGAAGCCGTGAGAATCAAGACTCGTCAGATCATCAAGGAAGAGATGAAGGATTCTCTCGTGGAAAAAGGGAGGAAAGAGGCCAGGGAGGAATTCAGTAAGATGATAGAACTCAAGAGCAGCGATTGAAAAAAAAAATATATATATATAATAAGAACAGAATTTAAAAAAAAAAAAAAAAAAATATTAAATTTATATATAAAATAAAAAAAAAACGAAATTAATTTAAATGACTCTTAATTAAAAAAATGTATTGTGTAAAGTGTAAGAGAGTTACCGAGATGAGTAATTCTAGAGAAGTGCGAACTAAAAACGACAGATGGATGCTTCGCGGAATTTGCGACGTGTGTGGTTCTGTCAAGACTCGATTTGTCAAACAAAAGAACGCGAGCAAAGGTAAAGGCATCGTGAATAAAATGATCAACAATCTACCTTTCGAAATGCATCTGCCCGGTCACAGTTTCACGGGACCCGGAACGAAGTTGAACAAGAGACTCAACGCCGATCTGACTCCCAAATCTTGGAGCAAACCCGTGAATAGGGTGGACGCGGCCGCGTACGATCACGATCTGTGCTATGCCGGACATCCCGACACCAAGACTCGCAATGATGTCTGCGACAAAAACATGTTGGGGAGATTGAGAGGCATATCGAATCCGACCAGGAGAGAGGAGATGGAACGTTCGCTGGTCGGCAATCTGATCGGTGCAAAACGTCGATTCGGATGGGGCGTTCAAAAAAAAAAAGCGCATCTGAAAAGAAGAAGAAGAAACGATTATTGACGAGCGAATTGGTCGAGGAGTTACACAAACCCATAGTGTGTAAATTTCGAAAGAGAAGGGTGTTCGTGAAGGGTCTGGATGACATTTGGTCTGCCGACTTGGTCGACATGAGATCGTTTTCGAGGTGGAATGAGGGTGTCAAATATCTATTGACGGTTATCGACGTGTTTTCCAAATACGGTTGGATCAGAGCTTTGAAGAATAAATCGGGACCTTGTGTCGCCGAGGCTCTGAAGAGCGTGTTCGACTCGTCTTCTCAAAAACCGAGTAAATTGTGGGTGGACAAGGGAAAGGAATTCTACAACAAGGACGTTCGTCGATTGGTAGACCTCTACTCGATCGAAAATGAAGAGAAAGCCAGCGTGGTGGAACGTTGGAATCGAACGATGAAGGAGAAGATGCACAGATACTTCACGGCAAATTCGACCAAGAAATACATATACGCTCTGAACGGTCTGGTCAAAGATTACAACGACACGTGACACAGATCGATCAAGATGACTCCCACGGAAGCTAGCGATCCTCGAAACGAAAAACAGGTCTACGAGAGATCTAAGATCAGGAAGAAGTCTAGAACGCCGAAATTTGCGGTCAGCGATCGAGTGAGAATCTACGCTTATAAGAAGCATTTTGAAAAGGGTTATACTCCTCGATGGACCTCGGAAATCTTCGTGATCATCAAAATATTTCACACCAATCCGGTGACTTACGAAATCGAAGCTTTGGATGGAGAAGAGATCATCGGAAAGTTTTACGAACAACAGTTACAGAAGACGAAGTTTTGATGAAGAACACAAATTTTTTTTTTTTTATTTACTCTCTTTGACATTTTCTTGTTTACACACATATATATATAAGAGAGAAAAAAAAATAATAATAAAAAATAATTAAAAACTATTTTTTAGATAAAGAAAGCAAGTGAATTAATAAACAAAAAAAAAAAAAAAAAAAATCCTTTAAAATGACAAATATACTAGATATAGCACAAAGCATAGTGAAAGATGAAAGTATTCAAGAATATGAGGTTCACGAATACAAACCGGTAACCGGGACGAGTTTGAACAATGCGGGAGAGATAAGAATCAATGTCGAAACTCAAGATCTATTCGTACATCCTAGCGAGAGTTACATAGTGGTGCAGGGACGTCTCACCAAGGAAGATGGGAGCGACTACGCCGACGATGACACGGTTACTCTTGCCAATAATGGCATCATGCATCTATTCAGTAACATAAAATACATGCTATCCGGACAAGAGATAGAATCTGTTCTTCATCCCGGTCAGGCCACCACGATGTTCGGACTCTTGACGTATCCTGATGATTTTTCGAAATCGAGAGGACTTAATCAGTTGTGGGTGAAAGACACCGTAGGCCCTGCTAGCGCAGGCGCCGCCACGATATTCGACTACGTCGTCAAGACGTCCAGACCTAAAGGAACGTTTTCGTTCAGGATACCTTAGAAACACATCTTCGGATTCGCAGATGATTACAACAAGATCATGTATGGATTCAAACACAATTTGACGTTGATTCGAAAAGGAAATGATGACGCAATAGTGAAACTCACCGCGACCGATGCGGGTAAGATAACTCTACACAAGATATCGTGGTTCGTTCCGCATGTGGAGCCTTCGATCGTGGAAAAAGGGCATCTCTACAAGATCATAGAATCCAAGAGTAAATTACCTGTGGGATTTAGAATGAGACAGTGCGACACGGCTAGCATTCCTCCCTCCATGAATCACTTCGATTGGAGATTGACAGTGAAATCCGCTTCCGAGAGACCGCGTTTCATCGTGGTTGCGTTTCAGACCGATAGGGATGGGTCTCAGGAAAAGAATGCGTCGCTGTTCGATCACTGCCATTTGAGAAACATGCAAGTGTTTCTGAATGCCACGAGATATCCAGCAATCGATTACAACGCGTCGTTCGACAAGAACGATTTCTCCAGACTGTACGGTGATGCCGCTGATTTTAGAAAGAAGTATCATGGTCTAGACGAATTGATGAGCAATCCCAACATATCTCCCGGCAAATACAAGTCGATGTATCCCATGTTCGTGTTCGACGTCAGTAAACAGAGTGAACGACTCAAGAGTAGCGTGTTAGACATTCAGATCAAGATGCAATTCGATAGGAACGTGCCGAGAAAAACCGAAGCCTTCGCCCTGGTCCTGTCGTACAGAGAATTACAATTCGAATCGGACAGAAATAAGATGTCGATCATTCGATGAGAGACGAGTGTGTGAAAAAAAATTAATAAACGTTAAAAATGTGGATGTAAGATTAATTAAAAACTAAAATCTCGAAAACAAAATGGATGTTTTTGACACGAAAACAACAAATCATCTGTTCACTTCAGATTACTACAACGTTAAAATAAAATACTTGGAAAAATGGATTCAAATTGAATATGAAGAACGTAACACAAAAAAAGGATGGAATAGTTGTGATTTTAATGAATATCGTTTAAAAGAAAAAGAAGAGTTTGATCTCATAAGATCTAACGAAGAAATTATAAAAAATACAATTTTAAAATGTCGCAAATGTAAGAAACGTCAAATAAAAATTGAATCTCAACAAACTAGATCTGGTAATGAACCAACAACCGTATTCACAAAGTGTATAAATTGTAATCATAAATGGATAGAAAATTAAAAAAAAAAAAAAAAAAAAAAAAGTAATGAGATATAGAGAACATCTCATTACTTTTTTTTTTTGTTGTTTTTTTTTTTTTGTTTTTAATAATCACACATTATTTTTTTTTTAATTCATTATTTTCCATGCGTTCACTATTTGTTCAAAGGATCCAGTTTGATCAGTAGACTCACCACGGAAGTGGCGGCTTCGGGATTATTGGTTTTCGTGACGAAATTAATCCTGTCTCCGGCGTTCACTTTGAGAGGCGTGCCGAACGTGCTAACATTCGCGTGTTGATTCTCAGTCTTTTTGACGCTGTATCTCTTATCGCTCTCCACACCATTCACCATGAGATTGACAACCGCTCTGTTATTCAAATCCGAGGAAGCCAGACTCATTTGAAGGACTTCACCTCCCAACGGCATGGGATATCCACCTGACCGTGTTTCGATCCGCTACCTCCATTTCCGAAAGACCACTCGGCTTTTCCCTCATCTAAGGCGCCGGCCTCTTCGGCCCACATGGTGATCAATTGTCTAGCATATTTGACTTTCTCCACCACCAAAATCAGGGTGCAGGCATCCGTCATGTTCACGGGATCCGGTAGATTCGTGAGCACGTGTCCACCCATGTCTAGTTTACCTTCCATGATGTCACCCTTTCTCCAGACCGAGTTGTCGTCCACGTACTTCCTGCTTACCGCGCTGGAATTGAATTCGGGATCGTGATCGAGACCGAATAAATTGTGACCGTTCATGTTGATGCCACCCTCCATGGTTCCGCCAGATTCTTTGTTCAGGTAGAGATCGTCCACTTGCGATTCTAGGTATTCTTGCGATTGTATCACGGCAGAATCTACGTAGCCCTTGTTGACCGCGGTTGAGTCCGCATCCGTGTCGTCGATCTTCGACAGATTCAATATCTTGTTGAATCCCGCATTCAGATCCGATTTCATTTCTCGTCTGTCAGACTTTCTCTGTTCCAGATCTACGTAGTGTTTGGTCGCCATGTCCTTGGGATTCGTGGGAGTGGCCACGTTCGTTATCTTGTTAGAATTGGCATTCAATTCCGAGTGCATCATTTTCTGAACGTATCTATTTCTCAGGTGTTCGCTGAATCTCGCGTGAGTGTCGTCCGCGTATCTCTTGGTCGCGGCATCGACGGGATCTACAGGATTCGCGACGTTCACCAAACGTTTGGATTTCAGATCGAGATCGTCGGTCATGGTTTTATCCACGTAATTAACCAGCAGGATTCGTTCGAAATCGGCGTTCCCCCTGTCGACGTATTTTTTAGTCGCAGCATCTGCGAGATCTATCGGCTTGGGAAGATTGTAGAGCTTCTTATCGTTCATGTTCAAAGGTTCTTCTTGAGGTTCGTATCTCCGAACGTAATGCTCGTCCAAGTTGGCAACGTCATAACCATCGTCGACTTCGAACGTCTTCCTCTTCTTTCTCAGGTTGACTTTTTCGTCGTCACTTCTACCAAATTTATCGACTGGCATGTTGTTGTGGGATTTTTTTTTTTGTTGTTTAGAAAAAATGTGTTCAAAACGCAGTTTATTTAAAAATGAACTATGTTATTTTATTTTTCGTTTTTTATTCGATTAAAATTTTTTTTAAATAATTTTTTATCTTTATATATACTATAAAAAAAAAAAATCTCTCTCTAATGTAAATCATTGAGAATGTCTTGAAACTGATCTCCTTCAGACCATCTCTTGAGAACGTAGAGACACAGGTGACCGCAAAACATTTGATCTGATGATTGCACTCATTCCGTGTTGTAAAGAACCATTGATTTTGTTGAAATAGTTCTTTATTTCTTTCGGCGGCGAGATTCCGTAGCTGTCGAAATAATAATTCTTCTTCTTCCCGTTCTTGAACCACGCCACCCAGTGAATGCCTTCACCCGATAAACCGTCTAGATTTAAAATTCCGCATTCCGATTGTCGAGGTCTTCTCTTCAGCAAGGCATCTCTGGAAAACACTCCTAGAAAATCTTCGATTTTCAAATCTTTTGCCACATTTAACAGATCGATGTTGGATAGGGGTTCGTTAGGTAAAATGACACCTTCTACGGATATCTCTATTTTCTTATTCATAAATGCGTATATATTTTTTTTTATATATTTTATTATAATTTACTAAAAATGACGTTATTTTTTTTCTATTTTTTTCTTTTTCTTTTTAAACTAACTTTCTCGATGTCACTATCGATTTCCATAATTTTGTGTTCATCTAATTCTTCTTGATTTTCTGGAATCCTATCATCCACAATCGTATCTGGAATCTTATCATCTACAATCATATCTGGAATCCAATCATCCACATTCATATCGTCTCTAATTAGATCCACAGTCCAATGTCCGAGTCCCAAAGTGCTTATTTTATCGTCTAACACGAATCTCTTATCATCGTCGGCCATCAGCGAAATCTTGTTGACTATTTCGGTATACAGGTCGTGATTTTCGCTTCGAATCGATTTCATAGTCTTATACACTGGACCACTTCCTAACAGACAATCTTTATACTCTTGGAAAGAGATGTTTTTCTTCACCACGCACGCTTTAACTCCTTTGCACTTCTTGATCTCTTCATCATCTTCTAGACGATAAGCATAGAGTTTGGGTCTCAAGCCGACGAATTTGATGATCTGTTTGCTGCCGCTCTCATCCTTAAATTTACCCAACACCTTCTTGTTGTCGTTCGATTGAATGTTGGACGGGTGATCGACGGGATAATTGCTCGTGTCGAACCAATCGGCCACGTCCGGAGATATATCTCAGTAGACGTCTTTCATCTCTATCTCGTAAACTAAACTGTCCGTGTCGGTGAACAGTAGTTTGGCTTTGTCACCAAATTTTCGTTTGACGTAATCGTAGTGAAACTCGTACATCAATCACTTGCTGATATCTAAGATGATCGGTCCGAGATAATACAGTTTGTCGAACTTCAGATGCGTCTTTTGCATGTGAACGGCCACTAGATTTTCGCCAAATATGGTTCGGTGTTTGTAATTGGGTTTCGCCACTAATTTTTTAGCTCTTTTCTCAGACGTGACAAGTCAAACGTCGGTTCTCTTCCTGATGTTTTCCATCGATTTGCCGTACACGCAGTTGTTCATGAGTTTGAAGAAATCTTTTTCGAAATCGTTCTCGGCTCGAGTTCTGAGATTCGTGTTGAGATCGATGTATTTTTTCATCCAAGGCTCTTCGTCGAATCGAATGATCTGATGTATGTCGACTAATTTCATCCCATAATCGACGTACTGTTTCCAATTCTCGCTGTAGACGACGTAGTTACGTTTGTTAAATAAATTGGGAATGAGTTTTTCCTCGTCTCCTTCGTTCGGTTCCATTCATTCGGGAGCCAGCGGATAATCGTTGTGTGGATCGTGTAATTCTTCCGGATAGTTCAAATCGACTTCTAAAATGCAAGGATAGTCTCTTCATTTTTGCATCTCTTCCGGTTCCTTCACCCATTCGAAATTTCCAATTGGTAAAGGATGACTCATAGCCCAACCATACAGATTATTGGCGTCCCAATACTGTATGTATTTAGTCGACCGTTTCGAATCAAAACCTTCTTTCATGTAGGGATTGTTAGCCTCAGAATGTCTGTGGGAGATCATCGAGACGCCACCTCTCGCAGCCCTTTCGAACATGAGTAACATGTCCACGTCGGATAATAATTCCAATTGGACTTCGGTGGTCTTCAACAGAGCGTCCCACGCCAGACTGGGTGCAGTGAAATACCAAGCGGGATCCAGATCGTAATTTCGACGACAGACGTCTCGAAAATTTTCGAACACGTCTGCCAAGAGCAGAATGTCGGTCTTCAGATAGAGATCGTGATAATCTCTCATGGTTTTCATATCGAATGATTTCCACACGTTTTTGGCGTGTTCGTACTTCTCGTCGGAAATGTTGGATTCGTATAATTTCGAATAAAAATCATCTTTCGAAGGTAGTGCGGTGTCTTCGAATCTCTTTAGATCGTTCATGTAATCGTAAGGATAGACTCCTTTCCTCAACATGACGTCTACTCGTTCTCCGAAATGTTCGCTCGTGATTTTAAATTTATCCTTGCTCATGTTATCGACTAATTTTTCCAGAGCAGTCGACATGAATTTAAAAGTGTCGATGAAACGTATGCATCTACGAATGGATTTCGTTTTTTCTTTCAACGTATTTACGTCGATTACTCTTTTCCTCTCCATGAGCTTCCATTTCATGAAGGAAATGTATCTTTCTTCACTGTCCATGATGCAATTTAATTCTTCGTGTGAGATGCCGAGATTTTTCACGAACAGATGACTGTCGTAACCCGAGAGATTGTGAAACATCACCAGATAGAAAGTGGCGTCTCGATATTTTAAATTACACTTGCTGTGAGCCGGACCGCGATACAGACCCATGTAATGATCGTGGTCTCTGACCTTCTTATTTTCCTCTGAATTCTCGTCGAACGATTGTCTGCATATGTGACATTCGGTGGCTCTGTTATTTTCGTCCTGCTGCTCTCGCGTGATGATCATTTTCGCCGGAGGTTTGAATTTGTCGTATAACATTTGAATTTTCGATTCTAACTCTTCCATGAACCTTTGAGCCACGTCGTCGTCTTCGTGCTGTTTCATGTAGGTGAAGGGACCCATGTCGTGTTGCGAGTCGAAAGCGCATTTCACGTAAATGCAATAGCCCGAAGGTATGTGTTTTTGATATCTTTCGACGTAACTTTGAAGAGCGTTGGGTTGACAGGAACTCATTTTTGCGGTGAAACATTCAAAATTGGCGTACACGACGAATGGTACTTTTAACCTTCTATTGTGATTTTCAAACTTCACGATGGTGTTGGGTTTGGGCATTTCGACGGCGACACCTTGATTTTCGTTGCAATATTCCTGATGTTTAGCTAACGATTTTTCGCTCTTAAACATGTTCATGCAGTTGCAACATAAACATATCTTATGTCCATGTTTATTATTTTGTCTCGACAGTAATCGGGTCGGATGTTTAACCCAACAATAATGACGATTGTCACCATTCGAAATCAATAATAAAATAATCGTCTTTTCTCTTCCGCGATACGAAGTCTGTCTGAGAGGATAGATCGTTCATTTTTCATCGTCGTATCCAAGGACGTTCACCGCTACGGTGGGATTTTGAACCTCGAAACGTTCGATGTGTTTTAACTCTGTTGGAAAAGTCACTCCGGTCCAATCGAGATTTTTAGAAGTTTCCTCGTAACGAGAAACTCTATCAGAGTTTATTTCGACAGAGTATAAAGCGGAGGTGACTGCCCATTTAAAACACTGATCATCTTTATTTCTCACGTTGACCACGGCATGTTTCTTAGTCAAGAAATACGGTAATTCCAAGTAGGAAGATCCATTCAACGGTTCGTTTTTAGTCATGTGAATTTCGAGTTTCAACACCTCACCGAACGTCCAATTACTACCTTCATTTTGATAATTCGCGAGAGACGTCAACATCTTGTCTTTCATCTTTTTGAAAACGTCTGATAGATCTGAACCTCGAAATACGGGTTCGACGTTAGATCTGAAATATGTATTTTTCACGATGCTCTCGCCAGACTTCACGTCGATTTTATTCATTATGCAATGGAGTATCATCTTAATTTTTAATCCCAAGTTCATGTATTCACGAAACAAATCCAATACTTCTTTCTTCACCCGTTCCATGAACAATTTCGGATCGACTTTCTTCAATGAGGGAATCACGTCGAAAGTTTTAAAAATGCCTTTGATCGCACTCTCCCGTTCTATGGGTTTCGATTGGAATAGTTCCGCAACGAGTCGTGTTACATATTCTTCTCCTTTCCCTTCGTTGATTGCTCGTTGAATTTTGCTCGATATATCTCGTTTGTCTTGAATCTGAAGTGCATCCATCGTTTTCGTTTTAGTTTTTCTTTTCTTTTCTTTGGAAACTTGATGTTCTTCAACGGCTTTTCGTTTAGTCGTCTTCTTATTTTTCACAACCGGTGCATCTTTTGACGTCGTTGCTATCGACATTGCGTTTGCCTTTCTAGCGTTTCGCAAATATTCTTGTATGACTTCAATTTTTTTTGGTTTAGTTCTATGCTTTCTGAAATCTGAAATTTGTAATAGTCTACAAATCTCGTTTAACTGAGGTATGGTTTTCTTATTTAAATTTACCATTGTTTTATCTGTTTGCTTCATTTGTAAGAATATTTTTTTTTTTTTGGAATTTTGTATTAAATAATTTGTTAAAAAAGTTTTGCTTTTTTACTCTTTTTATATATATATAATAGAAAAAAAAAAAAAGTTAAATTTTAAATTCAATTCTTTTAATACAAAATTAAAATATACATTATTTGTAAGAATTCATAAAAAACCAAATAATCGATCATGACAACAACACCTAAAAGATGCGAATTGAAATTGAAACGAGACGAAAGGTATGAGAAATCCAGTTTTAATATCTATACATTACAACAACACGATCCCACCAAATTGAATGAGGTCGAGATGGTGGACTTAGAGTGCTACTACCACAAATATCGAATGTGTTTGAAAGTGGATGAAGCCGCGCTCGATTTGTTTTACGAGTACCAAAGCGAACTGTTGATTAATATCATCGTCGCTGAAGACAGAGAATTCGACAGGGGTGATTTATTGTTGTCCTATGGAGGTTACATATATTCAATAATCTCACCCGAACTCGTGAAGAAATCGGGTGGTGAGAGCGCATTCGCCTATGAAAAAAAACTCAAAAGAGTAAAGATGAACATTCACACTATTTTCGTATGTGGAAAAATGACGAATGTCAACTTGCTAATAACGGACTTGGAAATATGAACAATAGAGGGATTGAAATTAAAAATTTAACTTTTTATATATATATAAAGAGAAAAAAAAACTTTTACTAAAAAAAAATTTTACATTAAAGAAAATTAAAAATTAAAAAAAAAAACTTTTTTATATATATATATAAAGAGCAAAAAAAAAATAACAAACTTTTTTAACAAATTATTATTTAAATACAAAATTTTAAATATACATTATTTGCAAGAATTTGTAAAAACAAAAAAAAACAAATAATCGATCATGAAGACAACACCTAAAAGATGCGAATTGAAATTGAAACGAGTCGAAACGTATAAGAAATTCGGTCATAAAATCTATAGATTACAACGACACGATCCCATCGAATTGAACAATGTCGAGACGAAGGGCTTAGAGCACAAATACGAGAAATATAAGATGCCTCTGAAATTGGATGAAGCCGCGCTCGATTTGATTTACGAGTACCAAAGCGATCTGCAGAACATCGTCATCGCCGAAGATAGAGAATTCGACAAGGACGATTTGTCGTTGCCCTATGGAAATTACATATTTCCAAACATCTCATTCGAACTCGTGAAGAAATTGGGTGGTGAGAGCGAGTTGACTGACGTAAAAAAACTCAAAAGAGTAAAGATAAACATTCAACACGTTTTTGAAAAAGGAGAAGACACGAGCGTCAACATGCTAATAACGGACTTGGAAATATAAACAATAGAGTGATTGATTTTTTTCATCTTTAGATCTCATTTACTTTTTTTTTTTTTTTGTTTTCCTTCTTCTTCACTATCATCATAATATATTATAATAACGTTTCCTTTTCTCTCAAATTTCAGCGTCGATTCTTCTTTTTCTTTTTTTTTTCTTTTTCTTTGTGATGTGATACGTTCATGGCAACATTTTTGTTTATCCGAATCATAATTATGAACGAATGTTGTGCATCTCTTGGTAACACTCGCATCATTACCATTCTCTTCAGAAAGTAGTGGTGACTGTGGAAAGCGTCGTCTCATTCTCAACCGTATATCAACCGTATATCCCGCACTTTATCTATCTCTTTCCTTAGATATCCATCATTAGCGTCTAACCATTTTTTTATTTCTTCGCTCTCTGTCTTGCGATGTTTGTCATTATCGTCAAATTCATCCAGGTAATAAATTCTCCACCTTGTCATCCTGATGATAAAATTATTTCTCCACCTTTTTACTAATTTTAAATATATTATTTTATACTTTCTATGATTTTATATATTTTATATAATTTTTTATATTTATAATAACATATTCAAAATCGGTATGTTCTTAAACGGCGGATTCTCACCGAGCAACAAACCCTTGCCGAGTCGCTCGACGTTCCGTCCACTCTTCAGATAGAGACCGTTTCCTCTCAGAGAGTTGCCACCTCTAACGGGTTCTAGATACAATCCTTTACTGCTGTCGTCTACGTGGACGTGACACACGGCTCCTCCCTTCTTCAAAAACAGTCCGCTGCCACCCATTAATTTCTCAACTGCCGAACTAGCGAGTCCCGTGAGAGCTCCCACACCGAGAGTCTTTCCGAGAAAGGGTAGTGCCTTTGCGGCAAAGGGTAATGCTTTTGCTTCTATTCCTGCCAATAGCGGAAGAAAACTACCTTTCATTCTCAAATTGTATCTCAATTGAGCGGGACTCATTCTCACCATCAACCCTCTTCCATCGCGAATCGCTTTCTCCATCCTTTTGATTTGACTTCTGGTCCAGGCGATCGAATCCTGACCACCTCTCGTCAGATCTTCGTGAGTGAATTTGAATCTCACCACCTCGCCTCGAGTTGTTAACGCTCTCTTAAGTTTCTTCTTCTGTCCTGCAGATATGTTCACGTTTTTAACCACGTATTCTGTCATAATTCTGTTTGTTTTTTTAAATATATTTACTTCAATTGTTTCTTGTTTAATAATTATATTAAAATAATTTTGTAAAAATTAATATTACCGTTTATTTTATTTTTGTTATCTATATATATAATTTTTTTTTTTTTTTTGCTTTTATATTTCTCTTATGTGAAATCGTATCGTCACTCTCTCTCTGCGAAGATCTAACAGTTCACCATTTTGATCCATCAACATGGTTTTGAGACTATACAACGTGTCTAAAATCACTGGTAGATAAACTAAATTTCGAGGTCGCTCCACGCTCTTATAACCCAGCGACACATTTGGAAAGAAGGAATAGATCGTCGGTTGAGCGCTACCATTCACGTAGCTTCCAGCAATCACGTCCACATTCACCAGAATGCTATTGACAGCGAGAATGTCGACCGTATTTTCAGATGCTGCGTGGCCTCAATACATCTTTCGATCGAATCCCAACATCTTGCCTATAGAATCGTCTGTGTTGAAATCCACACGAAAATTATCTTCCAAATCCAACATCGTCTGTAAGGTATTAGGATTGGGAGCGAGTCTGATCTTGTTGCTTCCCTTTCCATCCGTCTTCATTCGCGTCTGAATGTAATGGTTCAAATCGTCTATGTCATAACTCCCTTTGGGAATTCGAATCTCCAACCAATCCGTTCCGTCGGAATACTTGAACGAGTTATTGTTTTCGGTGACGTTGGGAAAGGAATAATAAGTCTCCAGATTCACCAACGCCATCTCATAACTTTTCTCTCTATTCAATTCGATGGAAGGTTCGAATTTCGTAGCGAATCGAGTCGAATCGCCACTCACCACGATTTGAATGGATTGTTTTGCAGCCGTATTCTCAGCTATCCGTTCTAACAATTCTCCATGTTCGAACATTATATTTTAATTTTATTTTTTTTATTCAAAACTAATTATTTGAAGATTCATTATTTTTCTAATTTTTATTTTCATGCTCTATCTTATTATTATTACCATCGGAAACATAAAACTCGTCGAATCCGCACCGATATTTTCCGCGATTAAATTCCCTCATCAAATCGATCACGATGAAATTGTAAAGTCCACCATCCCAAACCCTCTTGCAGAATCTCCTGAATTCCGCAGCACTCATGTCGTTTGCGACGTGATCGCCGTAGATGTGATTGAGATTCTTGAGATCCTGGCGAAAGAGACATAGAAAATTAGCGTTCTCCCTTATCGTCTGTCTGGGCAATCGAAAATAATTCTGCGACAGGTAGAAACAGTCCACGTTGCTGTGTCGACCCCTAACGTAATACGATTCGCATCAGTTCTGTCTCTCCAAAAGCAGATCGTCGAAAATCATGAGATTCTTATCTTCCGATTTCAGTTCTATAGGATCCGGAACGTCGCTAGCGTTCTCATAAAATCGACACTCGACATTCGAAGATGCATTTCTCTTCATCAGCTCCGTCGCCGCGCCGTCCAAAATGGTCGAGAGCGGAGCTCCACACTTGTCGAATTCCTCCCTACTGTCAAAGATTCTGGCTATGACGTCCTTGGGCAATCTGCGATCCATGCACTCTCGAAGCAATCTGTATTCGGGTTGAAACAAGCTCTTGCCAAACACGAACAATCTGTCGTAATCCAACCAGTCGGGTCGGGACAACAGATTCATCAACAGATTGGTCTTTCCACAATTCGATTTTCCCACTATCAAACCTCTTATGCTCTTGGGAAAGAACTCGTTATTCGACCTCTTGGTCGCTGCGTCGTTCCAAGACATATCTTTAATGTTCATCTTTGTTTTATTTTTGTTTGTTTGTTATTTTAGATTCTTTTCAAACACAAATTTTTTTTTATGTTTTTCAAACTCTGTTTTAATGTTATTATTATTATTATTTATTTATATCGCACCGTCGCGAGTTCTCTTCAATCCGGATCCACTCGTCATTTTGACTAAATCTTGTATGGGCACCACGGCATCCTTAAAATCTTTCCAATTTTCCGACGTTCGCTCTAGCGCAGCTCGCTTCGCCGGCGGACTGATCAACTTGTTGATCAACGCGTTGGCTGCCCTCTTGCCAGCCACAGAACCTATCCTACCACTGGCTTCGGAAGCGGCTTTCTTACCAGCATCCAAAGCCATCTTCTTACCGACCTCAAACGCGGTCGATGCGAGTTTTCTACCCGCATCGCTCGTGAACGCTCGCATTATAGAATCGACGATGCCAGAACCGCATTGAACGTAAGTTCTGACGTATCCCCTGTTCTTTATCACCAACATATTTTATTTTTATGATATATTTATTGTTTTTTTCACTGGTAAATCGTTTTTGCCATTTAAATACTTTTATTATTCTAGTGTAAGAATTTACTGTTTTATTTTTTGTTTGTTTGTTTGTTTTGTTTGTTTGTTTCTCTCTCTCTACTTATTATTATATACACATCAATCCTTCAATTCGTTCATCAGCCTTTTATACTGGTTTTTATTCAAAACCTTCAGCCTCAACAATTCGTCAGATACGGCAACTATCTGATTATCTAATCCCGTGTTACCAGCCCGTCTGCTCCCCATCAACAAACTCAATCTCTGAGACAGAGCGTCGGGATCGCTCGGAAGAAAAATAGCGGTTTTCAGCCCTTTGCCGGTCACCGATTCGACGAACTTCTTATGCGCATTCCATATAGGTTTCACGACTTTCGTCCACTTGTAACCTCTGCTGGCTTTGGGTCTCGTCTCTCTGGCATCGTTATTTCTCTTCATGGCGTGAGTCTGGACTAGAATGTCACCGTAATTGTCGAAATCCTGTTCCGTGAAATCTCCAGGCTTGTCGTAAAGAAGCAATCTCCGCAGACCATCGGTTACTTTATATTTATTCGAACCCACGATCAATTCATCATCATCCATTTCCACCTCCGTATCACCTACAAAAGTTCTACCCTCAGAATCCTTATAAATTCCATACGACTGATCTCTCTTACCGCCATCATCATCGTACGATGCGACGCTACTAGTAGTGATAGTCGAAGCCGTATCATCAGACTCGCTCATATCTGTTTGAATTCCCGTGGGAATGTAATCCGGTGTAGATTGAACGGAATACCGATTTCCAAAAATAGGAGGCAACGAACCCATTCTCAAAGAACTCTCCTTTATGGGTCTCAATTCTTCGACTATCTCCTTCCTGCTTCGCTCTTGACCCTCCGTCACAGGTTTAAATATTTTTGTGGCTTTGCGTCTGAGTTCCATCTCACCGAGACGTCTGCTCCTATCAGCTGACTGAATCGCCTTCTTAGCACGTGAATACTCGCCTAAAATTCGATCTCGGCGTCTAGGATCCATCTGGAAAAACATCTTTCGTTTTAATTGTTTTTATTTATTTTTCAAAATTAAATGTTTAATTATATTTTTATGTTTTTGTGTTTTAAGTAATAAAAAAAAAACTCTTTCCTTCTTAATATAATAATCTGAAAATATTCACATCTCAAACTGACTGTGTTAATTGAAGTTTAAAAAAATATGTTTAAACAGTACATGACAAACCGGTTTCTGATTTAACGCATTTTGACAGCAGTGTTTACATTTTGTCAAAAGATCTTCATTCATTCACACATCAATTCATCGAGTGTCGAATTAAGAGAGAATCCTTTGATGACTGCGATTGCTATCATGAATATATTAAAAATTTTACCACTCAAAACCTAATTGAGCGGAAAATGCGTTTTAAACATTCCGTGGGGAATTCCCCTAATAATGTCATAAAATGGGAAAAACCCACCGCCTCAAAAAAAAACAAGGGAGAGTTCTAAATCATCTGTACCAACGCAATTGCGGGTTCTGAATCGCTGATTTAGAGTCCCCAAAACTGTTTTTTGCGTTTTTACAGATGATTCAGAATCTTTTGCTTTTGCTCGCGTTCGCCGACGATGGATCGGTGGTCTGATCTTGCGATGGGAACGTTGAGAAAAATTACGTACAAGATAAAAGTGAACTGTACGATTTCACCCTTTTTTAAAAAACGCGCGCTCACCACGAGTATTTGAACGTTAAAAGCGCGATCTAGGAGTCACGACTGTACATGGGAGGGGGGGGGGGGATTCAAGATCATGTACTGTTTTGTGAACAAGCGTGTGATTTAACACTGAATTCCACGTTGGTGAACGCATCGTGTGCGTATGTTGTACACGTACATGTACAAGTGATAGTATATCGGCCTTTATTACCTACTGGCATCACAAATGACACTTCGTTCCCCTCAAGGGACAATATGAATCTTTAGACATCACCCCGCCAACTGTATAGCGTCTTTGTTCGGCGATTATCGACCAGCCTCCACCATTATTTCTACCCCCTCCCCCCTCCCCACCCACATCATTTGCATTGGTACACGTAAAGTATGTTAGAAACGAATACCCGAGAGTTTCTTGGTCACAGTTCTCGTAAAGTAAAGTCTTTTCCGTTGGTTCATTTCTGGTGAAAAAAGGCACGCGCTGCCCCCTTGGCCTCCTAGCCTCACGGCAAGGGGTTAGCTTTCCCTATGCCCACCCCCTCATCCCCACTTTCGACACCCATCGCCCTTGATTTTATATTATACACGAACTATGTCATGTTCGGGTTTGAATTATTTTCTGATATATTTTATGTTCGATTGTTTACAATTTCCGCCCTTTTGTCGTATTATTGTAGTTATATTTTTAGATTCATTTTCATAAATTGCACCCTGGGAAAACAAAATCTACAAGTATTTAGTAGATTAGTAATCGAAATTTACAAGAAATTCTAAGTTTGTAAGCGACTAGATTCAGTGTCATTCTTGTTTATTTATTTGATAAGATTTTCTTTCCCAGAATTGCCCAATTTTGAGCTAGGCTGATATGACTTTATACTCGACTGCCGATATAAACCAAGCTAGAGTTGTCACCTTTGATCACATTTATCGTTTGAGTGTCGATCAGTTCGGACGCTCAACTGGATTCTCCGTGAGCACCACTAAAACACAGCATAATGAATCTACCGCAGAAGTTACTGGACATGTTAGCATGTCTGAATGTGGGTAACACCAGAAACTGGACAATCCATGTTTCTGGTGCAAACTGTCAGGTGATATTGGACTTTCCAATATCACCTGGAAAGGCTCCAACAAGGAAGCCAAAGAAGCCTGCAGCCAGACGACCGGCCTCTCTGGAGAGTGGTAGCACCTTTGCCAGGTCGGGCCCTGGTCCACACCCAGAGAACGCTGAGAAAACCAAGAAGAAGAAAAAGAAGAAAAGCCCGTCCTCAATGCGCCAGGATGCCAAGCGCTCAGAGGACTGGAAGAAAAAGAAAGCAGAAGAATCCCGCAAGGAGAAGGAATGGGAGATGGTAATCCACGCCTCTAGCCCGCCGGAAAAACCGCCAGCAGACCTCACCGATACATCAAACATCTCTCTCTCCAGTTCCGTCTCCAGCCTGGACCCCCAGGCTAAACAGGAGGATGATGAAGAAATGAGTAAGCTTGCCCACGAACTGGAAAAACAGATCGCGGGCACCGAAGAAGAGCTAGATCAAATTAAAGAGCTCATGGGAGTAGCCAAGCGTGAAGCCATTCTTAGAAACGAGCGCATAAAGGACATGGAAAACAAGACGGCAGAACTTCGGAAGAAAACGACGACAGTAGTTTCAAACGCCGCTTTAGCAATGGCACTCACTTGCTCAAAACAGGACAAATACCACGATACCACAGCCTCCATCGCCAATAGTCAAAATATCGCCATCTCCACCTCCAAAGAAGAAACGGAGGAAGCAAAAGAAATAGGTAGCAAAACCTACCGAGCAGCCACCAGTCCATCACGAGCGGTAGGGTACAAGCAATATAACACAGACATCTATCCACTTATGGGATGCACGTCGCATCCCCAAGTGCAGATTCTTTCTCAGTCGCCTTTGATACTTAGCCTCCTGTTACCCTTGATGCTCACTAGGCGCAGCCATTTAGTTTACTCGAAATCGTTGAAAGCAATCAATTAGTAAAAATGGCTTTACCAGCTAAAAGGGGGTAGTTTTTGTATGTTGAGGAATTAATGATGGCAATAAGTAAGAATTAGGTGGATGAAGAGAGCTGTACAGAAAATCCATCGCAAACTAAAATTCTAAGTCGTCGTAAGCGGAGATTCGTTGAAGTGGGAGAAGAGGTAGTTTAGCAATCCAAGCCTCGTGGAAGCCAAGATGTTCAGATCACTTGACTAGGATTAGGAGAAGAGGAAACTTTGTGAGAAGATTGAGAAACAATAACGCTCTCAGAAAACTGTAACAGATCTAAGAAGTTTTTTTCATTATTTGTTTTGGTTTAACCCTTTACCCAACGCAGACGATATCAAAATTTATTATTTTAAATACCATTTTTTTAAATTTTTCAAAAAATTTCAACAAAACCATATCATGTGACCCCTCGTTGGAACGAGCTCGACGAGCTCGTTCCAACGAGGGGTCATATGATATGGTTTTGTTGAATTTTTTTGAAAAATAATATTTTTTCAACTGCTGAATTTGCATATTACGCGGGCGGATGCGGGCGATTCGTTGGGTAAAGGGTTAACCCTTTGAACTCGTAAGACCGATTTTAGGTCCAAGGCATAAATTTCGACCCATTTTTGTCTTATTGTAAGAGATCTATATACACGGGGCACTGATGATAAAATAATAATTGCCAGAGGGCTGCAGACTGCAGTTATTATTTTATCCTCCCTGTTTTTTTTTATATTGGACTGCCTATCTCACTATAAGTGTACACAAAGACGACACCATCCCAGGAAATAGGGGTTTAAAGGGTTAAAGAGGTTATTACTCAGTTAGTTTCATATCGGCCGAGATATCAGCCAGAGATAACAATATATCAACCTTTGACGTTAGGTCTCAGGCTGATATGAAGCTACATCGGGCTGATATCTCGGCCGATAAGAAACTAACCAAGCAGAACCTCTAATTACAATAGTTTAACCCGCTGTGCGGTGGTTGAGGTGGGTGTTCGTCACAGGTAACAAACTCGTATATTTCAAAGCTTTGCATCCAAGCGCATTTAATAGTCAGATATGTCTTACATAACGTTTACTTGTATATGTGGTAGTTAACAGCGTCTGCACATTCACCCTGAGATTTGTAACACCCGAGCTAGTTTGTACAGTGTCCCTGTACGAAACTGAACATCACTTGAAAGAAAAGAAAATACATGGCAAATTTTCTGCTAATTGACCACCTGGTGTTAACCGGTTGGTTTGCACAGAAGCTTCCCAATTTTTCACTTTCATTTGCGACCTTAAAGTGAGTAGTTCAGGAAGTCCTAATGCTATTTTGTCCGTTCGTGCTCCCTTCGTTCATGACTAAACGTTCAAAAATTGGAGTTTGGATCATCCTTACATTAGTGAATGAGATTCAGGACGAAGCTTCTCGAGAAGTTGCCCTTATTTTCCCGCAGATTGTCAGTAATTGTCGATTCACCTTGCTTGGCAATAGCGATACTTAACTCGTCCCATTATACACCTCTCATTAAGGACAAAACCTCAATATGTGACTATCAAATACACATACGAACCTTGTTCCACATATCGATCGAACCATGTCATAATCTTTTGATTTTGGATATTTTCCCGTGACGAGCAGATCCTAAAATATAATATATATATATATTTTTTAAAATATAATATATATATATATATATATACATATATCATCAAATAATATATTTATATTTGTTAAAATTGCCGTAATGCTCGGGAAATGACACCCATCGGAGCGACTTTCATTTTCGGCTACTCTCAATTGCGTTGGAATGCCGTACATACCCCAACAAAGTTCCCTCACCTCCGACTGGTTCGCAAAACCTAGATGACCGATAATAAAAAGGACACCTCTAATTTCATCCCACGTCTTTGTGTAAACACATCTATCTCTACCACACAGCAATCATATTTTTCTCATTCCTCGCTACAACAAAGTACCCACCCCCCCCCCCCTCTCCCACACACACACACACACACACACACACTTTCACATCACTACCTCACATCAACAGTAGTGAAATTTGCTTGTGGCATATTTGCGATAGTTTTGGTGGATATGATTGAGGACTGTATTGAGATGGTCCCCAGTGTTTACATTAGCTCTGTTGACAGGCAGACTTCGTGACAGTCATGGAAAGCATGTACCCCTTGATTTTCATGATGTTTTCGTGTACTGTCTACATGTACATGATATGTGTAGGGTATTCAATCTTCATTTCAACATAAATCCTTGTGAATTAATAATTGTATATGGCAAATGCAAATGTAAGAAGACATTTGTCTGAAGCAGAAATGTGGCGGGCTGTAGGGATGGTGGGGCAAGGGGCTACCCATCGTTAGGTTGGTGAAGCCCTTGGTGTGCACCATACGGTGATCACCAGAGCCTGGGCAAGATTTCAGCAGTATGGCAAACCAGGAAGACGGCATGGTGGTGGCAGAGACAGGGCAACATCTGCAGCTGAAGATCGATTTTTGATCATTCAGGCCCGTACGAACCGCTTTGCCACAGCAACCCAGCTTCGCAGTGACCTTCAGAGTGCATCCGGGGTGAATGTTTTGACGTAGACTATCCGGGCAAGGTTGCACGAATGTGATCTCCGATCGAGAAGACTATGTATTCGAATTCCGCTGTCCCAGAACCACCACTAGGCACGATATGAATGGGCCATGGGCCACGTTGGGTGGACCAGAGAAGATTGGCGACCTGTCCTTTTTTACATATGAGTCAAGGTACTGCCTAGACCACACAGATGGGCGTTCTAGGGTATGGAGAAGACCAGGAGAGCGATTCTGTGCAGCCAACATGGCTGAGCATGACCGCTATGGTGGAGGGTCAGTAATGGTCTGGGGCGGCATCAGCTTTTTCCAGCTCATATCACTCGGTATTTCAATATTCAATAACGAAACTTGATTCCTGTGGAAGCTATGAGTTTTTATCTTTCTTTCAGGTTCTTACACAATATGTTTTTTTTTTTTGAGGATCCGCAAATAAAATACAATATATCTTCTGACAAAAACAAACTTTCAGCACTTCGGCAAATTTGAAAATGGCAGAATTATCCCAGCATTCTATGTTCTCACTTAACCGACAATCCTGCAAATTTCTGAGTTCTCCTTGGAGAATAAACCATGGACGAGAACCTCGGATTTCATTCCGTTGATTTAAAGCACGCAGCGTCTAGGTTATTTTAAAAATCAGTGGTTATTTATCTGTCCCTTCTATTTTTTTTTGATAATAGGAATAAAAATATTCGCATTAAAACACCCGAATAACGATCTGCTTTTACGAATGGCTGACACGACATTTTCAGGTTAGTCATTTTGACTAACCACTTTTTTGACTAAGTAGCTCAGACGTCAGTCAATGTGACTAACAAAACAAATCCTCTGACTAACTTTTGTTAGTCACTTTGACGAAGCAAAGTTTTTCAGTGTAGGAAGCTTCGACTCAAAAGCAAAATTAAACCAGAAACCCTCACAGCAATAAAAAAACACATTTCTTCACAGCAGGATAGTCTGCTGTATTTGTTTCTTTTAGTAAATAATTGTGCCTGTTCTGAGAATCGCCAATATGGAGTTGTTATTGAACAATGATCGGTCTAAACAATCTGATTCCTTCAAAGGCTGGGGTAGATTAATCCAGATGTCTTCAAATAAATTTAATTGAACTAACTGAACAGAAATAGGCAGTGGCGATGACGCATTAACTTCCAATCTCGCCTGATTTTAAGTGGCAATACGTTTTACTAAAATTCCAACAAAACTTTTTTTGTAGAGGGTTGTTGGTGACGTGTGAGGAGGGGGGGGGGGGGGCAAATGGACAGGAGAGTTGTAAAATGGGCCGGCCTCTCAACTGGACTGCGCTCCCTTAGGCCGGTCGATCCAAAGTTTTCTCGGGGCGAATGTTTCTGTCAGTCCACCTCACCTCTGGAGTGCGTGTGTGAGTGCGGAGGAGGGGGGGGGGGGGCATCGATCCTTTCCACCCTTCCGAATATATCAATTATAAAGCTGAAA
Organism: Pictodentalium vernedei; assembly: GCA_031216915.1. Taxonomy (NCBI): domain Eukaryota; kingdom Metazoa; phylum Mollusca; class Scaphopoda; order Dentaliida; family Dentaliidae; genus Pictodentalium; species Pictodentalium vernedei. Next base: position 207,081,593 of record CM062292.1, read on the forward strand.
ACAGAATGGTTAACGAATCAATTATGTTTTAGATTTTTTGGTTTTCAATCAGTGTATAATCACAATAATATTGTATGTATCAGAAGTAAAGATACTACAACCTTCAAATTAAAACATTAACACAGAATTAAAGCAAAATAAAGCATAAAATAGTACTTGAATGAACAAAATTGTGATGTTCTCTAACATCCAGCTGTAGTTCATAGCATAACAACATTCATTTGACAGTTACAAATCAAAAAGTCTTTTTATTCGGGCGCTTCCAAATTACATGTGATGATCAATACAAAAATATGAATCGGTATATGAAACTCAACTCAACAACCGTGAAGAACCCAAACCCGGAACAATGTAAGTACACAACATATCCTCCACCATAAGTTTCTTTGTGTACAGTTATAACCTTGTAGGGGCATCAATCATGATATACTGGTATAAAGTTTTAACATCATATAGAAAAAATGAAACGAAATGTTTTGAATACAATAAAATGCACTACCTGTACAACACAAGGAGTCTGACGTAGACACGATGATCACACGGGGATTATTGTGCCCCACCATGTGCAATCATCATACCTAATACATAAACGTGTTCTAACTATTATTTAAAATTTCACAAAGTCATCAAATTTCTTTGGTTGACGAACTGTCCTTTTGGGGGTAACGTTTTGCAGGAGGACTAACAGGTGACGGAGAAATGTCACTTGCAGTTGGCTCAGAGGCATAACTTTCATTTATTTTTGATGAAGCATCAGGTGAGGACTCATCTTTCTGATTTGATGAATTATCTGCAGATGATACCGCAACACTAGGACAAACATCTGCAGAGATAAATTCGCTTGTTGATGTGTCTTTTAATTCAGTTTGTGAGGTGATTGTATCTCTAATCTGATCAACATGTCTTCGCCAGTTTACACCAGGGTGAGTTTCTACACAGTAAGAAACTGGACCAGTTTGTTCACGAATGACACCCGCTATCCAGTCAGGTTTATTCTTACTATTTCTATAGTCCCTTACAGACACTCTCTGGCCCAATGAAAACTGACGACATTTAGTGTGTCTCTTTTCTCTCATGTTACTCTGCTTATTTTCAATATGGCATTGTAGGTTTGGTCGAAGGAAATCTAAACGTGTGCGTAAGGCACGATCCAAAAACAACATTGCTGGAGTTTCGTTTGGGGGTTGACTGGGGTGCATTCCTATAAGCTAAGAGGAATTTTGACAGTTCCTTATGAATGGAACCTTCTTCCTTCCTACTAGATTTCATTGCCATTTTAAATGCTTGAACAAAACGTTCTGCTAATCCGTTCGTGCTTGGGTGGAACGGTGCTGACGTTATATGTTTAATTCCATTTGCCCTGATGAAATGTTGAAACTCTTCAGATGTAAATTGTGGGCCGTTATCGCTGACTATCTGACTGGGTATTCCATTACGAACAAATATACAACGCAAAACATCGATTGTCTTTGCTGAGGTTGTCGTTTGCATCTGTATCACCTCAGGCCACTTGGAATGCGCGTCCACCATTATAAAAAACGCACTGCCAATAAATGGTCCAGCAAAGTCGATATGAATTCTTTCCCATGGGCTAGTGGGCCACTCCCATGGGTGCAGAGGTGAAGCTTGGGGCGCATGTTTCACTTGTTGACACCCCACACAAGCTTTAGTGAAAATATCGATGTCCTTATCAATACCCGGCCACCACAGGTAACTTCGAGCCAGGGCCTTCATCATGACCACACCTATATGATCTTCATTTAGGTTCCTTTAACAAATCTTTTCGAAGTGATGTAGGTATTATCACCCTGATTCCCCACAGCAAACACCCTTGATGTACAGTCAATTCATTTTTACGGTTGTAAAAGGCACTGATTTCATGATTGCGAGGTTCATCATTCCAACCATTCATAACTGAGTTGAAAACTGAAGATAATACTGGATCTCGGTTAGTTTCACTTCGTACTTTTTCACATTTGAAAGGCAAAGATTCAAATTGCGTCATGTGCAAAATGTCAATTTCGACATCATCAAGATTATCATCAGAAGTTTCTTCCTTCAAAGGCAGGCGTGACAGACTGTCGGCATTAAGATGTTTTTTTACTTTTGTACTCAATTTCATAATCATGTCCAGCTAAAAATAATGCATGTCTCTGAAGTCTTGCTGCTGATGTGGCTGGTATAGCTTTCCTTGGATGGAATATTGAAACAAGGGGTTGATGATCTGTCACTAATGTGAAATGTCTACCAAACAAATATATGTGGAAACGTTTTACTCCCCACACAATGCCTAAGGCTTCTTTGTCAATTTGTGAATATGTTCGCTCTGCTTGTGACAAAGAACGCGAAGCATGAGCAATCGGTCTCTCCGATCCAGCAGTCATTACATGGGATAACACAGCACCGAGCCCATGAGGGCATGCATCACAAGCCAGTCGTATGGGAAGTCCAGGATCATAATGTGTTAAAACCTCTTCTGAAGTTATAACTTCTTTCACTTTGTTGAAAGCTTTATCACAACTGTTATTCCAGTTCCACTTCCTGTTTTTTTTTCTAACAATTCATAAAGAGGGTGTAATACAGTTGATAAATTTGGTAGAAATCTTGCATAATAATTTACTAAGCCCAGGAAAGAGCGCAAATCACTGACATTAGAGGGCTGTGGTGCATTCATGACAACTTCATTTTTTTTTAGTTTTGTGCAGTCCTTCACTGTCTATTTCTTGTCCGCAAAAAAGAGACTCGTTTCTTGAAAAATTCACATTTCTGAAGATTTGCTTTCAAGCCATATTCATTTAGTCTATGCAGAACAGCTTCTAAATTCTTCAGATATTCTTCATCGGTTTTACCTGTAACAATCATGTCATCTATGATACACTTAACACCAGAAAGAGCTTGCAGTACTGTATCCATCGTTCTCTGCCATATAGCAGGGGCTGAGGCGATCCCTTAAACAAGACGATTAAATCGATATAATCCTTTTTCGGTGTTAATTGTTAGAAGGTGTTGTGACTCACTGTTGACTTCCATTTGTAAATAGGCATGTTTTAAATCTAACTTGGAAAAATGTTTTCCTCCACTCAGTGCTGCAAAAATATCTTCTATCCGAGGTAATGGATACTGATCAATTCCAATCATGGGATTTACAGTTACTTTGAAGTCTCCGCATAAGCGTACCGAGCCATCTTGTTTTATTACCGGCACAGTCGGTATAGCCCACTCACAATAGTCACATTTTTCTATGACTCCATCGCTAACCAATTTGTCAAGTTCAGCCTCTACTTTCGGTTTAAAAGCATAAGGAACAGATCTTGCCTTGCAGAATTTTGGGGTTGAATTAGGTTTCAATTTGATGTCAGCCTTAATGTCTTTCAGTCCACCTAAATCATTCTTGAAAACATGTGAATGATCATTCAATATCTTTTGTAGAGCAGTGTTTGTTTCTGATGACAAAGATCTATTTTAATTACCAGTGCAAAGAGAAATGTTTTTTATTGTAGGCCAATCCAAATTAATTTCCCGTAGCCAATCACGACCAAATAAGTTGGTCCTCCTTTCGGAACCACATACAAGTTCAAATATTTACACTGTTTGTTATATTGAACTTTCACTCGTGTGACTCCAAGTGGTTTCAATTGTTCACCGGAGTAGGTCTTTAAACAAATGTCAGTTGGTTCAAGATGCCTAATTTGGTCGGGAAATTTCTCACAAAAAGTGCTCTTTGTTATCACGGAAACAGCGGCTCCGGCGGTGTCCAGTTCCATATTTAAATCAACACCATTTATTTTAGTTTCAACAGAAATTATACCACGTTTCTTACAATTGTCTAGAGATGCTATAACATCTTCATATTCCCCTTCGTCTACTGTATGAAGTCGCCGACTAACATTTCTTGTTGACTTACATATACGACAAACCTTTTGGCAATGTCCCACTTTCTTACAGTTGAAGCAGGTTTTATGCTTAAAATAACATTCGTTGGGGTCATGATTAGAACCAGAACGATAACATTATTTTACAGTTTTCTGCTGGGCACATTTGTAAGCCAGTGTTTGTGGAGATTTCTGATGTGGTTTTGATTTTCGAGTTTTTGCAAATATAGTTTGATGAATATTTGCTTCTGTGCCGCTATGTTGCGCTTGTAGTTCTGTGGCGTCATGCGCAGCGGTTTCCATAGCAGTCGCAATCTCAATCGCAGATTCATATGTGAGTTTAGGCTCAGATAACAGCTTTTTCTGAATATGCTCATTCCATAAACCGCATACAAGTCGATCACGAAATGCATCATTTAGATCTTCAAATTCACAGTTTTCTGCTAGCTTTCGAATGTCAACTAAAAATTCGCGAATTGTTTCTCCATCTCGCTGTTCACGCTTGTGAAACCTGAATCGCTCAGCAATGACAAGCGATTTGAGGTTAAAATGACCACTGACAAGTTTTTCATACGTTTCGTCGGCCGGTTTGTTGGGCGCCGTTAACCCTCGTAAAAGTGTATATGTGCTTGCGCCAACGAGACTCAGCAATGCCGGAACTTTCTTTTCAGGCGAAATGCAGTTACATATAAAATACAAGTCTAATCGTTCACTGTACGAATTCCACGATTCGATAGCACTATCAAAAGTTTCTATGCGTCCTATTTTCCCAGACATTTTGTCGCGATCCTCAGTCAATAAGCGTGAAACGGTGCACGGGCCCTCGATCGAAATGCCACAACGAGTGCGTCGATTATAGGAGACGACACCGATCCAAACGGTTTATAGAAGAATACGACAGTTCAGTGTCTTTAGATCACACTATTTGTGGGATTCGGCACATCACATTCACGTCGCCAATGTGATGTTCTCTAACATCCAGCTGTAGTTCATAGCATAACAACATTCATTTAACTGTTACAAATCAAAAAGTCTTTTTATTCGGGCGCTTCCAAATTACATGAGATGATCAATACAAAAATATGAATCTGTATCTGAAACTCAACTCAACAACCTGAAAGAACCCAAACCCGGAACAATGTAAGTACCCAACAAAAATATACTCCAAATCAGGAAGTCCAAATGGAACCAAAATGATCATTTATGGAACCATTTTCCAATTTACGTTCAGTTGGTTCCATATAGAACCAATTTTCCCTTTTACAATGAGTTGGTTCCATATAGAACCAGATGGGTTCCATAAGGAATCCATGTACTCGTTTGGTTACATATAGAACCAGTTGGTTCTATATAGAACCAGTTGGAACCAAAATTTTTTGCAGTGTGGGAGGGACTACAGAGCTCTGTGTCCTTGAACGTGGTACATTGACTGCACAACGATATATTGAAGAGATCCTGGATGTCCACGTCAGATTGTACGATGGTGCAGTGGGTGATAGATTCATTCTGATGGACGATAATGCTCGTCCTCATGTTGCCCATGTTGTCGGAGAGTACCGACAGAGGGAGGGGATTGAGCGTATGGACTGGCTAACACGATCCCCTGACCTCAATCCAATCGAACATGTCTGGAATGAGTTGTAGCTTGCAATTTCAGCCCTCCAGTCCAGCCAAGAAGTGTTTAGGAGCTTGGTGCCATGCTGGTCCAAGAATGGAACAACATCCCACTAAGGACCACCAAGAACCTGATTGGGGGCATGAGAAGGCGTTGTCAAGCTGTAATTAATAGTAATGGATCTCATACTCGATATTGATGCCATACCAGTTCGCTCCGTCAACCTTTTTGGCATATTGAAAAATTTCCTCTTTTATCAAAAATATCCATTTTCCATGGTTATCGTATTCCAAAGCTAAAAAATAATGTCAAACACAAATAAAATCCTAATTTCTGTACTTGAATAATTAAAGATATAATTAAATAAAAAGTATATACACTTTTCATAACAATATTTCAACTAAAACGTAAAACAGGTAGTTGCATGTACTTGGTGCTTAGCAAACTTTGAGTAGTATATTATATAATCCGAAACAACCTTCACCTCACACCTCACTCCACACTTCAACTTCAGTACGTTTTATTTTATTTTATCCAAGAACTCCCCCTGAAAACAGAGCTAAGTTCACGTGTATTGCGTATTTACAAGGGGCTGGAATGTTTTTATATCGGCACTTCCACTATTAATTAACAAATGGTGAGTTCGTGAACTTTGATTAATAAATTACAAAGGCAAGCAAGTTCGTTTGCAGTGCGTTTTTTTTTTCATACCAGAACCTGAAATGTGTATATATCAGAACTCCCACCGATGACAGATCGTGAGTTCGCCCCCTTAACTGGTAGAGTGCTAAATTATTTTTGACCATCAAATCTTGGACACAGGTCTTTGCCTTGTTACAATGTATGGGAGAGTGCCTATGGGCACTCTCCCATAAATTGTATAACAAGGCAAACCCTTACAGATTAAATAATATCACTTCAAAGATAATACAAAGCACATGCACTGAATATGATCCTTCAGGCTGTGGTACCTGCACTTCAGAATAAAGCCCAAATATGGGCTTCCAGCACTCTACCAGTTAATAAGGTTCTCTCTGGCCCCAAACAGAATACCTCATTCCGGATTGAAATACCTGGATGATCTCGAAAAAACACCTCTAATTCTAAGCCAGATAACTTTATGTGTCAATCTCACCCCAAGTCCCTTTCTAAACATATCGGATCGGCCCAGGCAAATATGTCACACAACAATAACATTATTACCATGAGCTAACACAACCCCCCTTATTTCCTCACTTTCACCCAGGCGCGTAGCTAGGATATCAAAGTTAGGGGGCAAGAGTATCATCTAGATGGGGAAGCGATCTGAACGTAGCGGCTACCTCTCTACGTAGGGGGGTGGGGGGGGGGGGGGGTGGGGGGTAGCCGCTACGTTCAGATCGTAGAACTACTAGAGGGCATAGAGAATATGATACGCAGCATCATTCGAACAACGTAGCGGCGAGAAGGGGGCGAGCACAAGAGAGGACACCTCCCGCGGGAAAAAATTTGAAATTTGAGACAAATAAGCGCAAGGAAATTTCAATTTCAATAATTAGGTCACATCCCCTGGGGAGGATGTCTGACATTTGGGGAGATGTGCCCCCTCAGCCTCCCCCTCCCCCCCCCCCCCTGGCAACGCCATTGCTTTCACCCCTACATTCCAGCACGGAATGCTCCAAATACCCACCCCAGCCTATCGACCTACACTACATTCCGCCGTCGTGGACTATTTATTTCGTCACATTTGTCGCAGAAAATTCCAAATATCACATTCTTAGATGTGTATGTGATTTTCTCACCAATGTTTTTACCAATATGTTTTCCCGCCTTTGTCGGTGAATTGCTTAGTTTGGAGCATACACTCATCAATTGCACAATTTGTACCACAAATTTCCGATCCCACACTTTGATTATTGAACATTTTATTGTGTCTGCTGTGAATTATAATATTCTCTAAGTTTTTTTATAAGTGATAAGAGGTGCTTTTTCGAGTTAGGGCTTTGTTTAAGGATTGTATAGCTAATTTTGTCTTCCCCGAGTGAGGAAGAGTTCCTGCACTTTTTTATGATGTTGATGATTTCGTCGTTCCTGATGGGGGCGACGAGAGCGCCGTCGTCCCCTTCTTCGGGGTCGGTGCTGAAGTTAGGGTCGTGGTAAATCTCGGAGTGGTCTTTTACGAAGATATCAACCCCGTGTTTGACCTTGTCGTCATAGCTAGGGCCCTCATGGGACGGTGAGTTTTCTTTCCCATTTTTCTTTAACGTCTGGTGGGGAGCTAGAGGTATTAATTAAAAAGATGACATTCAGTAATTGTTAGAAAAGCAACATCCACACCAAAGGATTTACCATTACAGGTGGGCATTTTCATTCCATTTTCGTCTTACTGCTCTAAACACACATCAGTGCATACATTTCAAACTGTAAGCATCACACTGTAAAAAATAAACACATCTATTTTCCAGACGTTAGAAATTTCCATTGCTGACACTAGGGGAGGGGAGGTATATTATCTGTCGCAAGGTCACAAAGACAGAAAAACTCCACTTTTCAAAGGTAAATGCACATGGAACCATTGAAACAATAACATATCCAAAGTTTATAAAACGAAAAAAAAATTTTTTTTGCTTTAATCATATCTATGTACGTCCAAATTTTCTCATTAGGATTTAGTACATTTTGGGACTTTCAAGTTACCCCCATCAGTCTTTTCTAACAAACTAATAAGGCGATGTATTGGGATAAACAGCGACAATTTTAAACAAAAATAGAACCATTAAAATCTAATTTTAACAAAAAGTATTTGATACCATTTTAAAGAGTATGTTATGAAATATTTGATCACATGTCCATCTATTCATCATATAAAAAATTAAATTTGTGGCAAATGCAAGTTTTTCATTTTTCTCCCATACACAGTAAACGTAATTTAGATACTACTGTTTACAACATTCAGGGGTGTAGAAATAGTTCAATATGCGACTGCGATGGCTCAACTGTCAGACTCCACAACGCACTAACTCCACATAAGTATGGTTAGCATTGGTTGAAGACAAGTACACCACCGAAGTGCAATACGTCTTAGTACACAACGCCACCGTGCTCCCACGTAGGCAATTTGGATTAAGTGTCTTGTCCATGGACACAACGCGGTTGCCGCAGGTGTGATTCGAACCGAGGACCTCTCGACTTGCAGCCTGCGTCTCTACCTACTGAGCTACCGAGCTCCCATTTCGACATACCAGTAGTCTAGTCTTCCATTGATCTGTGAGAGGTAAGGAAACAGCGTTCTTTCGGTTCGCAAAATCAAAATGTTCTCCCATTGGGCCGAACTATGGTCGGCCTGATGAGTCCGGGGCCTCCTTTGGTGCAACCATTTTCTTTACCAAATGAGCGACAGAGATGATACAGAAAATGCCATCGAAAATGCCCTCTTTGTGGACAGCCATTGATCGCTCCGATGCAAGGAAGTAGGTTCGAAAAATCAAAATTTTGTCCGGGTCCGGGGTCCTCTTGGTACGTTTCCCGGCAACTTGTTTTCGCCCATTCCGCCCCTGGGTAAATATAATATGATTTTCTTAGAAAGAGAATACCAAAGTACTGATTTGTTTACCTACGTTTTTGCAAAGGTTTAAAATTAGCATCTGGGAATACAGCAGCTTTTTCCACGAGTTTCGGCCACTGAATCCCCAGTACGTTGTGATATAATACACTGCTGGAAAGGCCTTAGAGAGTGCGTTACATCACACACCATTCCATTTACAAGCTCATGGATTATTTTGTTTTATCATCATTACAAAGTGGAGAGAGGTTCCGGGAGATTTTGCAAATGACCAACAGTATTTCTACTTTTCTAACTTGTCAATCGTCAGTTTTTACCAGCGTCGCCGGCGGCAGAGCAGGTCTAGTAAACCGCTCGACTCCGTCCGTCAGTCCGTCAGTCTGTCAGTCCGTCAGTCTGTCAGTCCATCAGTCCGTCAGTCCGTCCGAAACACTTTTTCCGTCAAGGTTTTCTTGGCTTCTATGAAAGGGAATGATTTTATATTTGGTCTGCTGCTTCATAATGATGAGTTGTATCGTGTAAGCAATTTTCAGGTCTGCCGTGCAGCCACTTCCTGATTGCGGATACTTTGAAATTTTACTGTACCCACTGAACATTGAAATGTTTCGTCAAACTTTTCTCGGCTTCTATGCAAGGGATTGATTTTGTATTTCATCTGGAGCCTGATAATGATCAGTTGTATCGTGTATGCAATTTTCAGATCTGCCGTGCAGCCACTTCCTGTTAGCCGATTCAATTGCATGCAGCGATGCAGGTCCAGACCTGGTATTGGTCTTGGCTTGTTCAGTAATGTAGGCGAACAACAAATCGATTACCTTCATTTTTTTTATGCGAGCGATATTCGAACGAAACAGTCTCTCTGAACAGTCTTCACATGGAACGCTACGAGATTACCGGAAGCGGGGGGGGGGGGGGGGAGGGGGGTGATGCAAGGGGTGGGAAGCAAGGGACAGTGTGTGCCCTTTTTCGCAACAAGTGCACTAGTAAAAAAGAATTTAGTTTCCGAGAACTGTAACTGAGAAACTCTCAAATTTTCTTTTCTAACGTTTCATTCGTAGGCCAATGGCAATACGAGGACGGAGATCTTGAATAATGACTGAGGCCGGTCGATAGTCATCGAACAAAGTAGCTATACAATAGGCGGGGAGAGTTCTGAAGCTTTATATCGTCCAAAGATTGCGACAAGACGCCATCTGCAATACAAAAGAATTCAAGGGACAATACATTATTTATTTATTTATTTATTTATTTATTTATTTATTTATTTATTTATTTATTTATTTATTTATTTATTTATTGGGATTTAACGACATTTTCGACGCCAGGGTCACTTCGTGTCGGACAGTTTTACAGGTGGAGGAAGCCGGAGTACATGGAGAGAACCACCGAGCAGCGGCTAGTAACTGTCAGGTTCCCCAACGTACTAACTCCGCACAAGCAGGATTAGCATTGGCTGACGACAAGTGCACCATCGACGTGCAGTACGCCTTAGCACAAGCGCAACCGTGCCCCCGCGTGGGCTGTCGGGATTAAGTGCCGTGCCCAAGGACATAACGCGGTTACCCCTGGCTAGGATCGAACCGCGAACTTTTTGGTTTGAAGGCCAATGCCGTAACCACTGGGACACCGCGCTCCCTACATATATGATATATGTGAATACTATCGAGTGTCAGATTACAATTCATGATACGCTGTAAACACCCAGTCTTAACCCTTTACCTAACCTGAAAAGCAGACGACACTTGTAAAAATAATTCTTGAATAACTAATTTTTTTCATTTTTTGTCTCAAAAACATAGGTTATGACCCCTCGTTGGAACGAACTCGAAAAATAATGAAAATTAATTGGCGATTTTTGAGAATAGCGCTTTGGTTTTGGCCGTTACGTTAGGTAAAGGGTTAACACGTACCCAGAGTCAAGTGCCCTTTTTGATACCCCTGCACCCACCTTGCCCTGGGATGATTTCGGCGCTCTTGGAAAGCTGCCTCGCTACTACTTGCATTTGGTAAAAGGTGTTAAAAGGAGGGAGGCCTGAAGCCATTTTGATTTTTGTTTTGGTGAGTGATAAGCGAACGAAACGAACGAAACTGTCGTTCGCCCATTTTGTACAGGCATACTGTATGTATTGAACCCCGCGAAGCTTAGAAATTCGATTCAATTCGAAATCGTCCCTATGATTCGATTTGAATCTAGTCGCGCTGATTCGGAAATTTTCGAATCGTCGAGATTTTATGAAAATTCTATCAAGTGTCCAAACCTGGAAATAAGCAATCTTGTCATTTGCAGAATGAGGTACACAGAGGGTATATTTTCTGATATTATCCCATACAGGGGGCCAATTTCTCTTCTTTCTGTTTAGGCTTTATACCTTGATTCAGACTGAGGTTCACGGAGGGTTAATGTAGTGATGCAACCCTGCTGTGCAGGATAGTGTCACGCCATTCACCCTCTTTGGACCTAATTTTGCAAATGACAGCCTGCTTATTTCTGTGCTTGCAAGTGTCTCCTCTTGAACTCATCTTCTATCACCAGGCCTACCGATTCGACTCGAAATTTGAGATTAGCAGAGCACTTGGCCAATGTAAAACCCGCCCGGTGGTCATTCGCCCCCAAAACTGCCCACAGATCCACATCCGCGGTATTTTTGTACTATTCTGCTCTGCCCCACTTTATGTGCACTCTTTGCGCACACAAATAGACATAAAGTAGACATTTCCTGCCAGCAACAGTGTGAACAAAAGATTTTGAAAACAGGCTCAATGTTTATCGTCAATGCTTTACTGCCTTGTCCACGAATGTAACAGATGTTGGCAGTAAACAGAATTCTCAGTTACACGTTACCTTAATGGCTTCTTTATTTACGGTGTAAATCATCGGTTTGTGAAGGACAAAAAAATGTATCGTATGACCATAATCTTTCAACCTACAATATAATAAGACACAAAAATAGTTAAAGGTTATTACTTGGGTGATCGAAGACTGATGTGAAGTTAAGTGGTAGAGTGCTAAATTATTTTCAACTACCAAAAATTGTTAACATGTCTTTGTCTTGTTACAATTTATAGGAGAGTGCCTGTGGGCACTCTCCTATAAATTGTAACAAGGCAAATCTTATTAGACTAAATAACATCACTTCAAAGATAATATGAAGCACAGCCGCTGAATATGAAGCCTTTGTGTTGCTGTACTTGCACTTCAGAATAAAGCCCAAATATGGGCTTCCAGGACTCTACCGGTTAACCGGGGCTGATATCTTGGCCGATGTGAAACCAACCCAGCAATAACCTCTTTATTTATTGAAACAAATAATTACAAAATATTCTCAGATCGGTTACAGATTTCGGACAGTGCTATTTCCGACACGAGGTGACACTGGCTGTCGAAAATGCCATTAAACCCATATAAAATAAACGAGACAGTGTTTTTGTTTCTCATTCTTTTCACAAAGTCCGAAGTTTCCTCCTATTCTCCTGGTTCAGTTGTACGAACGTCTCGGTTTCAACCGTTATCGCTTCCCCACTGGGGAAGCCGCGAGGTTTGGAGAGCTGAACTATCTCTTCTTCCACTTTGGCGAATCTCCGCTTTCGACTCCGAATTTTAGTTTGCGTTCAATTATCTGTACAACTCTCTTTGTTCTATTTATCCACCTAATTCTAACTTATTGTCATTGTTAATTCCTCACCACACAAAAACTCAGCTTCAAACCACTCCATTAACCCGAGTAATGCCAAATTTTCCTAACTGCATTCGACGAATAATAGTAAGCGATTGGTTGCGCCTAGTAACGCATCAAGGGTGTCAACTCTGGCTTGTTTCGTGTAGGTGGAGATCGGCGTAATATCAGCCGAGTTTGAAGTCACATCTGCCGAGCTTGATAATGGGCAACTCTGGGAAAGAAAATCATATCTGATAAATGAAACAATATTGCAGGGGCGTAGCTAGGATTTTCTATTGAGGAGGGCCATAATATTTTTTTTTGGGGGGGGGGGGAGGTCGATATATGCCACAGGCATATTCGAAGGCCGTAGCCGTAGCCCAAACCCACCTCTGGCGTACGATATCTGACGTGCCCTGAGACTGAATCTACGACCCTCTGGTGCTTTAATTTTCCAATTTTGAGGGGCATTGTAATTTTTAGGAGGGCCATGGCCCCCCTAGCCCCCAACCCTAATATAACATCATTATTCATAACATTATTAGGAATAAGACAAAACACAACGAGGGTAGGGTATGGGTGGTTGGAATCAACGACCAGAGTTGGAGTTTCTCCTGTATTTCACGCGCGCCAAAGGCGCAAAACTCAAACTTGGGTAGTTGATTCCTGTCCCACGTACCCTGCCTGAGTTCTGTTCTGTATATATACCACGAATAAACATGAATTACGCGAATGAAGCATACATTTTAAAAGAAAAATATCACCTTCGGCGTCCTATTTACTTTCTTGCTTGGTGTTGTTTTGTGTCAACGCATTTCATTCTCGTCATAACGTCAGTGAAATGCATAACAAGCAATCAGACGCGTTCTCACATGATGTTCTTACACCTAGGCCGGATTCAACGCGTGGTGTATGGAGCATATTTCCCAATGCCTGTATTGTGTCGTGTAACGTTAAATACACACATCAATCCTGGTATAACAATGTGAACGAACCGCTAATCAAAAACGCCCAATCCTGCAGTATGAGGAGGAATCTTCGTGGAAAACGGGGAATTTTAAACTGTGTTCCGTGCCAGCATTTGCAATACCACATCCCTCACAATTTCCTTTTGTTGGATTGGCCTAGTATATCTCGATTTTAGACTGATGATACTTCATATCCACCCACTCTCTTTTGTTGCCCCTTTCCCGCTAAATGCTTCGCCCACCCCCACCCCTTACGTATTAGCTAACACTGATCAAAATATTTTAAGATCGTCAATAACTGTGTTTCGAGTTTGACAACAGCTGCATTGTTATGATGACTGATGAGTTTATATACTTAATTATACTTAATTACCAGTCAACTACCATCACACGTTCTACGGTATTATAAGTTATTGTGTTGACGGTAACATGGTCTGAGGTTTGTGGCTCGGAGCTTATGTTCAACCGAAACGCGAAGCGTCGAGTTTGAACATACGCCCCAATCCGCAAACCTCAGACCATGTTACCGTCAATTCATCACAGTAACGTATATGTTCCAATAAACACTACCCATAGCACAAAACTTACATCGTGAAACACGAGAGGCTTATTTACTAAACTTGTGTTCGTTAAAAGTTGCCTTGTTCAAGGCAACTTTTAACGATCACAGGTTTATTAAATAAACCACTCGTGTATCCACGACGGTACTGGATAAATAATCAATAAACCAGATAAACTCATTCCATCTTAGTTCAAATCGTAAATCGGTTTGTAATTTAAGCAACACTTCATCCGGAACACCGTCTGCTGCACACGTTAAACGTCCAGATAACATGAAGCGGCTTGCAAGTCACCCCGTTGATGAAGCAGTTACGAAACGGAAGACGTCATTGCAAATGTTTCGCGTTGTGACGTCAGACGGTAACATTTGCCACTTGAGTCGTAAACATAAAATATACTAAGCTAGCTTTCGTCCAATCAGAGGAGGAGGATTTTAGTCTTATTGGAACATTTGGTTACATTATGTCGGAACGTCAGAGTACCCGAAAAGAACCACCGAGTAGCGGCGAGCAAGTGTCAGACTCTCCAACGTATACTAACTCTGGTCTAGCCGACTTAGCAGCAGTTGAAGGCAAGTGCACCATTAACCTGCAGTATGCCTTCGTACACAGCGTCACCTTGCCTACGAGTGAACAATCGGGATTAAGTGTCTTGCCCAAGGATACAAAGTAGTTACCACTGCCTGTCAAGGTCATAGCTTAAATTTACGATTTGATGGTGTAAAAAAATTGTATCTATTTTGACAATCTTTCTCACTCGAGCTAAATATAAAGCGTAAAAATGGCTATATGACGGACCCCGAAAACCGATTTGTCACTTCAACAGACCAGTACAAATAATTCATTCGCTGCTAATTAAGCATGAACTTTTATGTCCATTATTGCGCATCTGTCGGACGCCATAATCAGCTGCTTGATAGTAGATTAAAGGAAGTAAAGCAAGTGTTCTCGTACAGTTATTATCTATATAATTTTATCCAGTTAATAGACAATTATCGTGAAAACAGCACATCATGTATGTTCTGGACACACACCCATATTACGTCTGGTCTGTCACCGAATGTCAGTGTATACCGAAAATACGAGACTTTCAAAGGAACTTGAAAGACAGTTTTAAATTAAGACACAGATCTAAGCGGCCAAGTTCAAGAGAAACAATTAAAGCTTACTTCAACCAATGATAACCCTGCTTGTGTGGAGTTAATATGTTGGGGAGCTGACAGTTGCTCGCCGTTGCTCGGTGGTTCTCTCCGGGTACTCCGGCTTCCTTCGCCCGTATAACTGCCGTGGTCATGATTAGCCATGGTGAAGAAATATGTGACTTTAAACACCAATAAATAAATATAATACTCTGTCTACGTATGGCTTGCCTTCCACAATAGGTATTACCGTCTACCAAAATGCAAATAGCTCCCGGAACTCGAACTTCATATTTCTGATCCTACACTCATATATTGCCACCGACTTGGCCCGCGACTGTTCCTACTGTAAATATGAGCTCTGTGGCCCCATTTACATTACAACGTGCCTATACTTTCGCACCGATGCGACACCTTCTCTAACCTATAGCTTGGGACATCCCCAGCTCCTCGCCTACGACACACAGTCTTAGACGGCCTGAGACTGGAATGAAATGTTCGAGACCCCCCCCCCACCCCAAGACCCCTCCACCCCCACCCCCACACACACACTCTTATTCGTTCGCAAGGACATTAATTTTCACTTTAATTGTTTCTCTTGAACTTGGCCGCTTAGATCTGCCCAAGGGCTGCACGTTGAAAAAATTAATTGGTCTACCCCCAAATAATGAATAAGGACTCTT
This sequence comes from Pictodentalium vernedei, assembly GCA_031216915.1. Lineage (NCBI taxonomy): Eukaryota > Metazoa > Mollusca > Scaphopoda > Dentaliida > Dentaliidae > Pictodentalium > Pictodentalium vernedei. Next base: position 207,097,627 of record CM062292.1, read on the forward strand.
CCGAATGCTACCATTGAAGACACATGGAAGATACCACCAGGGTTCAAAGGATTAAAGCAGTCTCAAAAAGGTTGTCCTTAACTTCTGTCATGTGTTTCCTTTTTTCGGTTAACTTTTTCATATTTTTAGCAAGAGAGTGGTAGGTGTACCCACGTATGTGAAAAATGCTGAAATTAGCATCCCCGAATACAGCAGCTTATTCCACATGCTTCTAGAGATTAATAATTAATCAATGATCAACATCATGATCGATCCAAAAAGTAATTGATCGATAAACCTTTACTTTTGAACTACTGTATTATATGGGTTAACAAAGGAACGAACTTGCTCCAAAACAGGCAAACATTGTCACACTGACTCACATCAATTATATGAGACAGAATAAAGCATGCAAGTTACTTGCTGACATACTTGTTTACTTGCATGATTATCATGCTGTATCTGTGACTGGAAATTGTCATTCCTAACCCTTTACCCATTGTGGGTAGAAGACGATACTTGCAAAATAAATTCATGAATTACTAAAAATTTTCAATTTTTGTCTCAAAAACATAGCTTATGACCCCTCATTGGAACGAGCTTGTTCCAATGAGGGGTCATAAGCTATGTTTTTGAGACAAAAATTGAAAACATAATAAATTTGAATGTATATTTTTTGTATATAGGCCTAGTCGGTTTTGTTTGTTACGTTGGGTGAAGGGTTCACGCTGTAAATTATCAACGGTATGACAATTATTCAGATATCTATTTGTCGGTTAACCAAGGTTAATCCACGTGATTAATCGATCAAGAACCCTTAACCGTTTCATTTCAACATGCTTCGCCACTGAATCGGTACTGTGTTTTGATGTAATAGACTGTTAGAAAGGGCTCATACAGCCATTTCCAACAGGGTATAACATCACCCTATTTCATTTCAATGCCCAAAGCATCTTTTGTTTTATTATTATTATAAAGTGGATCGATGTTCTAGAAGAGTTAACAAATGAATACCAATGGTAGTTCTTATATTCCTCCTAGCTATTCATCAAAGTCTAGTAAAGTAGACGAACATAAAAATTGATTCCCGTAATGTTTTTTTAAGGCGAGAGAGAGGCAAATTGAACGATCGTTCGTCAAATTTGTACAGACCTGATACTGAAGTCTCGTTAATACTTACATTTGTAAAATGGCCGGATGCATGAAACCATTATTCACCACTGACTGTTTCAACAAATCAAAATTGCCAAACCAGAAACTGTAAGAGAAATTTTACAAAGCCTGTGTACAGGTTTGTTCAATGGATAACATGGTCAAGGGAAGAATGCAAATGTTGTGAAACAGCATTATGGAATTTCACCTTTTTGATTAAAGAGCAGACGAAACCAATTTCTGTGTCCTATGTTTTGAAGGCATGAATAATAATAGCTTACATATTAAGTTTGAAAGCCTTCAAAATTAAGTTTATATCAATCTTCAAATCTTATTTTAAAATCTTTTCAACTAAGCCAGACAAATATGAATGCCAACGAAACAAGCGCCCTGGGCTGCTTCTCTGATATTCATAAGTGGAGTGGACCTTTTGGGGGATTTACCGATAGAACGCTGCCCCAAGTGAGCCGGTTTTGACCCAGTTTACCAAACTCAGTAATTCTTCTTTTCGTCCTGTGGATTTGCCGGTACAGAGTCTTCCAACTGCGGTTTTACGTGTGAGTCCGGCCTTTTTGTTTTGATAGTGAAGACAACCAATACAAACATTTTCATGGGCTCGTTGGCCTACAGTTTGAGCCTGTGGCCCAATTATCTGCAGCAGGTTCCTTGGTCTTCCGTAGGTTTTACACGAGAACATGAGCCAAGATAATATAAAACTTCTCAAACCATGAGAGATTTGATGGTTCGACAGGGAAACAAATCAACCTTTTTGGCGACATCACACTTTTTCCAGACGAAGCTCATTGAAAGATGGAATACGGTAATCGCAAAATTGTGTTGTTTTTCGGGGGGGGGGGGAGAGGGGGGGGGGGGGGGGGTAACCGACACACCACAGTAGAGTTTCCAGTCGGGACATTTTTGTCTGGATTCCGATTATTCGGGTTTCAGATATCAATTCGTCTGTAAAAGTGATCATGTACTTCCTTAGGAGATTAGCTTTGTACTGGTCTTATCGAAATCCATCCACAATTGTGCATGCATGCTACACGCATAGCAACTTTGAACAGACGGACGGAAGTATGGGCGTGCACTCGTACGGACGCATCGATGCTTGTTATATAACCCCCACTTCGAGATTATACGGGGAAAATGCCTCGGATGTCGTTGCAAGTCGAGCTCAGTAAAATCGTTAAACATTTAAAATCGGTAGTTTCGTGATAACTGGGTCATATATTTTAAGATATGATTTGAAAACGAAGAATGCAAATTGTCAGTTAATTATGAAACAATTGATAGTGCGACTGCACGTGAAGCTGCGACCATCGTGAATGCTTGATCACGAAGAAATATTTGAACGCGAACGAACGAACTGACACTTGTAAGTCTTGGGTTTGTGATCTTTCTGTATGCAACAATTACAAACGTTTGTTCAGGAATTGACAAACTAACCCTGACACTTTTATAACTGTCTACCTTTCGATCGTTGTAAGAGGTATTGCAAGTGTCAACTGGTGCCAAAAGAATAATTGTTCAGAACAGCTTCATAGCAGTACTGAGACGGTGAAGTTTTAATTAACATTTTCTTTCTTTTTTCCTCTCTCTCTCTCTCTCTCTCTCTCTCTCTCTCTCTCTCTCTCTCTCTCTCTCTCTATCTCTCTCCCTCTCTCTCTCTCTCTCTCTCTCTCTCTAAAATGCATTTAGGTCCGTGGTCAAATTTCGGGTTGCTTGAATCGAAAATTTTGAATAGAATCTCGCCCAGTGAACTCTAATTTGTATCATCAGGTCTCCTGAACAAGAGTTCTGATTAAAAAAATAGAAAAAGCGTTTAACCCTTCACCTAACATGAAAAGCAGACGACACTTGTAAAAAAATTCTTGAATAACTTATTTTTTTTTCATTTTATCTCTCAAAAACATAGGTTATGACCCCTCATTGGAACGAGATCGACGAGCTCGTTCCAACGAGGGGTCATAACCTATATTTTTGAGACAAAAAATGAAAATTAATTGGCGTTGTTTGAGAATAGCGCTGGTCGGTTTTGACGTTACGTTGGGTAAAGGGTTAAGGGGAGACACTTTGTGCAATGCTGAGAACACCTCGAGGAAAATTTTCGAATCGGTGCGATTCGAATCTAATCGAATCGTCTGGATGATTGTCAGAGCTCCCTCTATCCACGTGGGAGGGTGACATGGGTTGTTTAGCCTCGCCATTAAAGTATTGGGGGTCGAGCCAACTAGTGTGACAGCGCTCCAGTAGGGAATGACTACGCTGCTGTCTGAGGAATTGTCCGAGGTACCGGGTTGGGGGTCACCAGGGCGCTGAAAGAGCGGAGGAAGCGAATCAGCACAGAAGCTTGACACAATTTTATTCTATCCTAAAATGCCTTCTTAGTAGACAATAAGTGTTCTAACAATATAGTATAAGTGAATAAAATAAAACCTTAAGCAAATAATTCGTATGCCATTATGCAGGCAAAAAATAAAACTTCAACCGCAGTATTTGACGGTAACTAGAACCTGAACCATAGTGTACCTTCTCTCTTTCTATTAAATGGGTCCCCAGAAAACTAAATGTTATTACTGTCCTATTCGTGGGGGTTAGGGTTAACGACAAGCCACCCACAGGTTTGTACGAGTGCATAATCGACGGTGCGACTCACCGAGGAGCACAACTGGGACGTGTAATCGAACGCGCCCCAGCTGTACCGTCGGCGAGTGTTGCCGCGGAGTATGCGGTCATACAAACGAATGGTGGCGAGAATATATTTTTTTATGACCCTTTTCCTTTTCTGCGTGTAGTGACAATTCAATTATTCTTGAGCGCTGGAAGTCGTTATCGTAGCTTTACACCTTAGTCGTGTTTACAGACGACATACCAATAACAGATACGCAATCTTCGTAAATACAAACTGCCTCAGTTTACTGGAGAAAGTCTCGGGGCAGTAAACAGAGAAACACGTTATGTGAATAAACACTAAACTTAAAAATGTCGAAATTCGTTGGACATGTAATTCTCATATAAACTAGCTTTTGTAAAAAGTGAACCCTGGTAACGTTGCATAGCTACATAAGTAAAATATGATATTTACCTGAAAGAGTGGAGGAAGCGAATCAGCACAGAAGCTTGACACAATTTTATTCTATCCTAAAATGCCTTCTAAGATAGACAAAAAGTACCGGCTTATATGCAGATTCACCTCGCCCATCTGTCAGAATTTACGATGTAATAAAATAAATTTCTACACGGATTTATTAGAGTCGTGACTTAACGCTGACCTGTGGTCAAAAGCTAATTGCTCAGTGTCCACCCCGAGGCATAATTTTGGTTACTAATTTCCAATTTACTGACCGTTACATATTTAACTTGTGTAATTTCCATATATTTTAAATGACTACATAATGTACCTTTGGAACACCTGTGTGTCTTATGTTGGATAATACGTGTAACCCTTAAATTGCTATACCTGTACTGGTTATAATGTTAACCCATTCACTACCTGTCATAATTTCCACTGGCTTCGGAAATTTTGACTCCTGTCAAAAAAACTTGGTGTGTAAGGATGTTATGAAGTGAGATGTGGATAAAGGAACGTCGACTCGCGTGACTGTGTGTTCTCACCTTCATGTGCCTGGATATCGGGAATACTCGCAATGCAATTTCCGTGCCTAATCCATAAATAGGCGAAGAACTTCTCCTTCAGAATTGTACGTGCCGCAACAGCAGTAAAGGGAGATAACCAAATGAGTGATTTTGGAGTTAAATATTTCCCAACGGAAAATTTGACCAAAATGGACTAAACTTGATATCACAGGTAAATTGTTTGACATGGAAATTACAATGCTGAGTACATGAGGGTAACTGTAAAATTGGGAATAGAATATTACGTTTCCCATTCGTGATGTCGAGCATCAAATATGATGTGGTTTGACGTCGATTATATAAATGTATACAAGCTACGAGAAGACAAATTAATAACACAGCACCCGTACTGTGAAATTGTGACAGTGGTTGTGTCGAGAAATCAAATGTATTTGTGGGGTCTGCGGTAGTTGGCGCGGGCGTATAATGGAAAAGCGGAATCATATTTACTGTTCCAACTCTTTGATAGAGAAGCATAGCAGTAGTTAACACTTTAAATTTTCTGTACATGTACAACCAGCCAAGACACGACAAACCTCTCAAAGTCACTGACACAATGCTCAATAACAACTCCTGGCTGAACCCATCATTGAGTTTGGTGCCAAGGATTGAGTCGGCGAGTGATGCGAAAGTCACCCGGTTGTTTTTCGCATCTGCAGCTATGTGCTTTAAGTTTAAATGTATTTTATTACCTCTAGCTAAGATTTTTGAAAATTGATGCTCATATATGTGGAAATTCGGAACAGTAATGTTGACTGAGTGGTTGAAGAATGTCTCCGAAAAAACATTCGTTAGTGCGTCGGTGTCAAAGAATTGCTGAAGTAGTGCTAAATTGACGGGATATAATTTTGTTATGTTTTTTACACTCTTTTGACACTGGTGAATATGCGGCGAGAAACTTAAGGTTTCTGTAGAGATTTTGCAATTACACAACGGTTGAAAAAGACAAAATGTACATCCATCAACAGAATAATTAGTGAAACCACATTCTAGAGTAAGTCGAGAAATATTAACAATGAGAACATGTGAGGCATTAAATTGTTGTATACCTGGGCGAATGACATCTCGCATCAACTGAAAACTGCAGGTGGAATTAATGAGACCTGGCGAACCATTGAATAGAGCAGCGGAACATGTTACATTCTGAAATTGTGTAAGTGTCAGTTCAAAGGGACAATGCATTTTGTGTCCATGCATGTTACAATCTGCTAGTGTAGCAGTAGATAATTCAACAAAATGCGTTCTACTGGGTGTAACAGCAATGTGTGATGGGAGGTGGTGAATATATGATGCGTGAGAAGAATTGTCACCGACAGGCATTGGACACGATACTATGTTGTATAAATGCAATGGTGTCTGCATGTGACTAATTGGAAATTTGATGGTAATATAAATATTACGATTATTTCGAAGTGCCTGAAAATTTTTAATAGTATAGGCTGCGTTCGCTGTTTTATGCGCTAAATAAAAGCGTGGAGTGTGGTTAAAAAGAGTCACGCGGATTTTGTTTAAAGAAGTTTGCATAGTCGTTACGGGGATGACTAGGGGTGAGATTACACCTCCAGCCAAATCCAAACACCCTACATAAAGTTCATTAAACTGATTTTGAATCATAGACAATTCTCGTGATTGTTTAATTACTAAAGCGGTCACAGAATCGATATATGTATGCAGATCGGTGACGTCATTATTCAGGTTATTTTCCAGGGATTCTAGCAAATGGTAGTTCGCTTGTATAGCTGAAAAGGTATTATTGAAACGTTGGTCGTTATAGTTTAAAAATGATTCAAACGTCTTTGTCTCATGTGCAAATGTATGTGACATTTCCTTTTGCCGATTAGCTAAAGTATTTATTCTGCGTGCAAGTTTTTGGACATCGTCTTGGGTAGCTGTGCCGAACACGGTTTTTGCAAAGGAACCAATAAAAGGAAGCCATGAAAGCCTGCGACGACTTAGAACATTCCGTAGTGAATGGTGTGGGAACATAGTAAATATATTGTCTATGATATCGTTGATTTTACGTTGACCGATTCGTTTCGAATTTAGCAGTTCGTTCAAAGTGTGATTGAATTTACTTGTCGATTTTTCTGAGTAAACTTGGGTATGTGAAGTTCGAACGTGTGTGTCCAGTAATCCGCCGTGGCATATAAGGCTGTCCTTGACTTGAAGACTGTACCATAGTTAAGGCGTAGTATGTCCACTGCAGTCCCCTCGTGTGGACTGAGTATTGTGAGCAAGAGAAGCAGCAAAGGTAACCTCATGATAAGGTGAAGACCTACAAAATGCAAAGATATTCTTTGATATTGCAAGCTGTCACCTTAAAACCATTCAGACTATTTATTCTACAGTTAACTACAAAATTGCCGGGGTGTCTGCATCCGGATTACAGACTATAGCACTATCAACTAGGACACGTTTTATCGTTACCTAAAATATTGTTTGGCTCAAATGTGAGTTTGTATAATAATTAAGCAAAACAGAACTAATAAAAAGGAACAGAGGATTACAAATGCTAATCAAATGGAAACAATATGGAGACATAATGGCATTTTAGACATACTAATTTACGCGTTTAGTCAATTACTGGACATCTTATGCCTTTTGCGACGCTTGCCGCTCTGGGTGTGAGTGATATGATATCCCCGAATTAGGCCCGGGGGTAAATCAGACCCCTTCTCCCATGACGTGGAGCTATAGCCGCTCCATTTAACCTTATAATGTCTGATGCCGTTTAGTTTCTTAACCCCTACTAGTTTCTCGATTTCGTAAAGATTTGAGTCAGTGCCATCTGAAACACCAGGTTGTAAGGTTTCAGGGTTATCAGGTGTAGTATCGTCGCAGTTTGCACTGTCTGGTTGACTATGATATTTGCGATCCAAGGGGTCTTGATACAATTTTAATTTATCAGAATGAATTAGTGACTTATGTATGGTATTGTCGCTAACCCGACGTAATTTGTAGGTATGATTAGGTCCTTCATGGCAAATGTAAAACGGCCCGTGCCATTTATTTTGCAATTTGCGACATTTTCCTTTAGGGACCTGTTTTACCATCATGAGTACCTGATCACCTGGTTTGAACTTGGGTTGTTTTGCAGTTTTATCGTGGTGAGCCTTTTGTTTCTTCTGGGCCTTTAAAACGTTTTGTTTTGCAATATCTTCTGTTACTCTTAAATCTTGTACTAGATTTCTGATATACTCTTGTTCCGACAGTTTAGGGGTTTCGTCGAGTGCTAAATTCGTGTCAATAGGCAGTTGCATTTCTTTACCAAACAGCATTTTAAATGGAGAAAATGTGGTAGAGGCAGACGGAGCTTTCCCGAAGCTCATCATTATACCAGGCAAGAGTTCATCCCAGTTATCCTGCTTGGAATTACACATTGTTCGAATGGACTGAGTCAAAGTAGAATTAACCCTCTCGACAGCACTATTTGACTGTGGGTGATACGAACTGGTTTTGTGACGGGCAATTTGAAACAACTCACATAAAGCCGAAACCAATTGAGAACAGAAATTGGAACCACGATCAGAAACTAGGGTTGAGGGCGCTCCATATCGTGTAATGATTTCCCGAAATAAAACATTGGCAACTTCCGAAGCGGTTTGGGTCTTCAAGGGAAAACTTTCACACCAATGGGAACAACTATCAACAAAAAGTAGCACATACTTGTGACCAGCTGGAGTTGTGGTTAACGGGCCTAAAATGTCCATGTGCCATCATTCAAAAGATTTTACTGGGGGCATGGAGCACAATGGTGCTTTGGCATGATGATAATTACGTTTTGCAATTTGACACTTCTCACATGAGATGATATGTTGGTAAATGTCTTTGTACATGAGTGGCCAGAAATACTTTTCTCTTATTGCAAAGTATGTTTTATCAAATCCCAAATGTGAGCCTCCAGCTAAACTATCATGATACGACAACAATATATCCTCTCTGAGAGCAACCGGGACAGCTAATTGTCTAATAATACTGTCCGAACGATTTTTTGATCTTGACCGAGGTGTGTAAAAATGGAACAATAAACCATCCAAAAATTGCATATTGAGTGGATTCTGCAATGACCCTCTGCGCCAATGCCATATCACCAGGTACCAACCCATTTACCATATACTCAATAATCGACTTTAAATCAGATGATTGGCCTTGCAATCGAAATATTTCATCTCGGTTAGTGTGGTCAATTGCGGGGCGTCTATCAGGAATTTCGTTCTCACAATGGTCAATTGCACTTTGGTCTGCTTCGGTAATATTAATAGATGCCAGTTTTTCAGAACTCAAGTCTTTGTAATAAAAATCGATTTGAGTCAACTCACGGTTTTCATTCGTTGTGGTCCTACTGGAAACCGTACCGATATTGGGTTGCTGACATTGAGAAGGTGAGTCATCGCCGAGTTGCTTCTCAATACCGTCGTCAACAGAATATGGTACCCTGGACAAGGCGTCCGCATTTTGATTTTTGATACCTGGCTTATGCTTTACAGTATAATTGTAACCCTGAAGCTTAAGTGACCAACGAGCTAATCGACCTGTTGTATCTTTAACATTCTGAATATATTCCAAGGCCTTATTGTCTGAATACACTGTAAAATGACTGTTGGCCAAATATGAATGGTACTGCCGATAATCGACTTGTTGGATCTTTAACATTCTGAATATATTCCAAGGCCTTATTGTCTGAATACACTGTAAAATGACTGTTGGCCAAATATGAATGGTACTGCCGAATAGCTTCTATGAGGGCTAACCCCTCACGATCAGTCACACCCCACTTTTGCTCATTTGTCCGGAGGGCACGACCACCATACGAGATCACGTGCTCCCTACCTTCTGAATCCAATTGCTCTAGAATATACCCAATAGCATGGCCCGATGCATCGATAGAAGGGTTGTTGCATGTTAGGAAAAGCCAAAACTGGTGCAGTGGTTAACAATGCTTTAAGCTGTCGAAATGCATTTTCACATTGGTCGGTCCATTTGAATTTTGTAGTTTTCTTCAATAAATTATTTAGCGAACCAGAAATTGTTGAATAGCCTTGACAAAAGCGTCGGTAAAAATTACATAATCCTAAGAAGCTTTTAACATTCTTCGCGTTTCGTGGCGAAGGAAAGTTTTGAACAATTTGAATATTATTGGGGTTCGGTTCGATACCTTTATTGGAGATAATGTGACCTAAATATTCGACTTTGTTTACTGCGAACTGACATTTAGAAGGCCGAAGTTTGAAATTGACAGTGGTAAGGCGGTCAAACACTTCCTGAATATGTAATAGATGTGTATGGAAATCCCTGCTAAAAATCAAAATGTCATCAACATATATTAAGACAGATTTCCAGTTCAGACCTTTGAGTGCCTGTGACATAACCATCTGAAAACTCATTGGTGCATTTTTTAACCCATACGGGAGACGGCGAAACTGAAATGTGCCGTGGTGAGTTACAAAAGTAGTTTTGTGTTTTCGTCCAGTTTTATTTGCCAAAAGCCCGACCGTAAATCAAAAACCGAAAATATTTGAGCCTGAGAATCGCCCACGGTGTCAAAAATATCCTCCAAGCGGGGAAGGGGGAAATTTATAGGTTTGGTTACTGCATTTAGCTTGCGATAATCTACGGCAAACCTGTATTCGCCGTTTTTCTTGCGAACCATAACAACGGGAGAACTCCAAATACTAGTCGATGGTTCTACGATATTGTTGTCTAACATGTCGTCAACCTGGCGTTCAATTTCAGCCTTAATGTGAGGTGTGGTTCTGTAGAACCTCTGACGTTTGGGCGGTGCATTACCCGTGTCGATGGTGTGTTTGTGAAGATTGCATTCACCCAACTCACTCAAGTCGTTTGCAAATACATGGCGATTTTTCTTGATGAGATCTAAAAGTTTTTGTTTGTCAGTTGCTGTCAAATTTGAATTATCCAAAGATATATCCAATTCATTAAAAGATTTGCTTGAGCTATGTGACTTCTGGGCAGATTTATTTTGCTGGGTTCCCGAAGAGTTGTGTTGGGGGATCCAAAAATGATATGTTGGCAGGGTTAATGGTAAAGATTTTTCCCACAACTTGGTTGCGTTTGATGTGAATAGGTGAATTAGTGGGATTCAATAATCGACAAAGCCCTTTCCCTTTTTGTGATTTTACAACAACTTTAGCACCAACTATATGATATTTGGAAGCCAAGTGCTGTACTGGTTCTAGAAAAACAGTGGAGTTAGGAGGAGTATTGAACAAATGCACAGGAATAATGGTTTCTGTTTCTGGTGGGAGAATATAATTGTTAGTAGCACGAGCAAAACCTGTGCAAGGGTCACCAACAAGTATATTAACCGAATGACCATGTTCTAAAATTAGTCGTTGCTCACCCATATCCAAAACGGCACCCATACCTTGTAAAAAGTCGAGACCAATAATCATGGGATGATGAAGTTTCTCAAGTACGTAAAAGCAAATTGGATATGTTTTCCCTGAAAGGTTAACCGGGAGAGTAATTTTACCCCAAACCTTGTGTGTTTCCCCTCCTACACCTGTGACGCCATGGATATTAGACGGCACTATTGGTGGAGCACATTTAATAATTTTGTTCAATAATGCTTTTGAAATACAAGAAATATTCGCTCCTGTGTCCAATAATCCGCGACAAGTATGCTGATGAACCGACACACTGACAAAGTTATGATCCATAGGAATGCTTAAGGCAATATGTACATTTGACGGAGATGGTGGAACAACAGACAACTTATCGGGAGAAGATTTGTTGCAAGAGGGGGTGAATTGCTATGCCTGTTCGGAACGTGGTGGTAAGCCATTTCGTTTAGATCTGCAAACTCGGGCAATGTGTCCAAGTTTGGAGCAAAAATTGCAACGCATCTCCTTGGCCCAACATCTGCTGCGAAAGTGTGAGGTTTCCCCACACCCTTCACATGATTTGGTGGGACGAGGAAATGTTTGGTGAGACTGGTACTTTGGCTGTTGAGGGCGTGGGTGGAAATTGCGGCGAGTATCGGTGGGGGTCCTAAGGGAAGTCTTTGGATTGCGAAACTGCGGGTGCACAGCGTTGATAGTCGCGCTAAACCCTTCCATAGCACTACGCATGCTCTGCATATCATTTGCTAGAGCTGCGACTGTCATTAACAATCTTGATTCTGATGGTGAGTCACATGCGATCGCTGCCTCTGAAATGATCGCTGCATCCACTAAGTCAGTTAATGATTTGGGATTTTGCTGAATCACAGATCTTCGAATCGTTGACTTCAACTCTTTCATAATGGCACTGAACAACTGGTCGTCCGTCATGGCGACGCCGGAAGCCTTCGACTTCATCATGCTAATAAACTCGTTGACACTCTGGGACGGCTGCTGGGTAACGTTGAAAATTTCCGCTACCTTGGACCATTCCAAATGCTTTGGGAGTGAGAATTGTTTGTCGAATGCCCGTTCCAAGGTAGAGTAGTCTGATTTTGCCTCTGGGGTTAAACAATCGAACCAGTCCTGAGCTCCACCCGTTAACTATAATGGAAAGACCAATAATTTCTGAGGGTCCGTGAGCTGTTTATAGGAAGCGTAATGTTGAAATTGACGGAGCCATTTTTTGCATCAATCATCTGACTTCCCGCGAACTTTGGGACGATCCCCAAGTCTGATAGCGGCGCAACCGAAGGAGATAAAGTGTCTATAGGCATACCTTTGTGTCCGTGGTCAGCTTCTGTGTTAATTTCCTGTCTCGCAGCGGCCCTAGTGGTTCTTCTTTCCCTGTTGTCGGGCAACATAAAATCCGTTCTCCACCAATTGTGACAGCGCTCCAGTAGGGAATGACTACGCTGCTGTCTGAGGAATTGTCCAAGGTACCGGTTTGGGGGTCACCAGGGCGCTGAAAGAGTGGAGGAAGCGAATCAGCACAGAAGCTTGACACAATTTTATTCTATCCTAAAATGCCTTCTGAGATAGACAAAGAGTACCGGCTTATATGCAGATTCACCTCGCCCATCTGTCAGAATTTACGATGTAATAACATAAATTTCTACACGGATTTATTAGAGTCGTGACTTAACGCTGACCTGTGGTCAAAAGCTAATTGCTCAGTGTCCACCCCGAGGCATAATTTTGGTTACTAATTTCCAATTTACTGACCGTTACATATTTAACTTGTGTAATTTCCATATATTTTAAATGACTACATAACGTACCTTTGGAACACCTGTGTGTCTTATGTTGGATAATACGTGTAACCCTTAAATTGCTATACCTGTACTGGTTATAATGTTAATCCTACTAGGATGGTCGGAATCCGGGCGCGGGCCAAACTCGGCTCACAGAGCTGAGTTGGGACTGCACTATGGTTTTCTTCCCTGCCGAGTGAACTCGAAATATAGGTTCGTTCTTTGTTAGGTGTGATTCTTAATCACTTCAGGCTGCAGAAAGGAAACAATGATTAAAGTACTCTTTTATTCACATTCAAAATAAACTCATTTCCATATTCCACACATTTAACAATTTGATCAACATGGTAGAAGATTTATGACAGGAGTGAATAGTTTTTCATCAAATTCAGTTTATCTATAGCCCTATACAGGCACTATAGTACACTCTCAAAATGTCTCTGTCGCGGGCTGGCAACAGGAGCTTAAAACACCGAGTCTTAACATTTTGCGCCTGTGCGCGTTTGCAGCTCTGACTGCCGGGGGATCCCGACAAGCAATGTCAGTTACTTTGTGGAAACACAGTTCTGATTTGGATTCAGTTTATCCACTCTGTCGGCTAGTTTATCAAGTCTACGTCACATACCTTATTCATGTGTCCTTTGATAGAACTCTCCTTGAATGTTCCTGTCCTTTGAAATACGCACAGTTCATGCGGAACTCACAAATTCAATAAGCGCTTCCAGCTTGCGCGAATTGTCACTGTCGACCCTGAGTCGATGTTCACAGCACTGAAACTGAACAGGCTACTATGCGATCAACATCTGCGTTCAAATGGGTTAATAGCACAATACATAAGCCTACACTTTGAGACAGGTGCGAGTCGATCCTCGCTAATGACATCCAAACTTAGCCGTTGCTTGGGTTCGTGATCTGCTCTCAAAATCCGGGCTTGTAGCCCTCTTACTTCAACCTAATGATAGCGGCGTACAACGGAGCTTCGTGGATTGCCCAGCAATTTCACTCACACGAGACCCTATGTGGCGTCTCACTCCTAAAACACAAGTCTCTCCAAAATAGTTTGTTCCCCACACTTTATATCGCATCTTGTGGTGGTCAGATGGCAATATGTCAAGATGCCTAAAACTGGCAAGCGACATAAAATCAACTATATGCTATCAAGCGTATCCCGAGAAATAATATACTTGATAGCCGTGATGATTGAAAGTGTCGGTCACTTCGATATTAATTGACTTTAGATGGCATGGAAACATTTTATGCTGACTAGTGATATGCCAGAGAAGTATCCCACGGTGAATCGCCTTGGGCTAATTATCTAATTAAAACATGTACAACACAGCGAGAAGAAATATATACACATATATTTGAACTTGAAGGTAGGGGAGGGGGCCTCCACCCTTTTAGACTGGCTATGCCCTGACAGTGATTTTGAATCGAATCGGATTCCGAACATCGTTCATGTCGCATCCTTACATAGAGGTAGAGCACGGCCGTCGTGCTTCTTTCATTGAATATTTGCTGAAAAGTTCTGATTATTCCTTGAGAACAGCGTCCGTGGGCAACACTGCCCACGCGTGGATTTCGACCATTCCACGGTGGCTGTACTATATATTACGCCATAAGGTTCTCTGAATATAGAATATTGAATCTTATTTTGTATTCTACTGTAATTTAGTTGTTCGCGGACCCCTCTGAACTTCTTATTAAAAATACTCAACAGTTTGGAACACTGTAATTTGTAATAACCCATTGTCGTGATAAGGCGATATGTAGTGCGTATACGGTCTATTTTCAATTTCATGTACACAATATGATCACCACGCTATAAATGAAGATTACCTGCTTCTTGGGGGACCTGGTATATGGTCATATTTTCTGTGCATATAGTAAATGAAAGTTCCATATCCGATTACCGCCGTTACGCAGAATCCCACTAGGTATTTTAGAAGGTTCAATATTACGATGTAAACAAACATTTTATTGTGTGTGTGTGTATACACTCCATTGAATCGAGAAATTTTAGTGTGTCACGTGATTTAAACCGAGGGCTTTTAATATCGATGGCTTCGGTGTGACGTCACGATTTGGTTGCCATTTCCAGCGAGGAAGAAATTATCACTGCTACATTATTAATTTGTTCTTAATGTGTTAATAAATGTTAAATATTAATGGATAAAGCTAAAGTAAAAGGGGGCTTTGCAATTTATTTGAAAACTATGTGACCTCTTTAATTTTTCTGTGTTTATTTTCATCACGTATCTCTCATGTTTCCAACAAATAATTACAGTTTCAGGACCAACACTATCTCATTTATTGGTTATTTTAACCCCTTTCGTACTGAAAGTTAATGAATAGGAGATTCATTTTTTTAAAAATACCCGATCTCTTGTGTTTATTTTCATCCCATACCCATATCATGTTCCAACAAATAATTGAAGTTTCAGGTCCAACAATATCATATTTATTAGTTATTTTAACCCTTTTCGTACTGTAAGATCAAATAAAATTAAATAATTGATTCTCAGGCATTTTTTTAAAACAAATGAGGGAGGGCGGTTTTTATTTTTATTTTTTATTCCTGATGGAAAGGTCGCCGATGCCTAAAATCCAGTTGTGATAGCCTAAAAATAAATACTAGAGTGTCCATGTTGATTTCACTGATAATCTTTTTGTTACAGTGATCAAACAGCACAAAATCAATATATAACAACTAAAATGGAGATAAAAAATAATAAGCACTGTTTTTTAACTGATTGAGTGCTTTAAGCCAGAATCACACCTTTCAAAAAATTAGGGTACCAGTGCAAAAGCCAAAATTTTCCTTAGTAATGTTTCGTATTCAGTCAAACGTAAATAATAGCTTGTTGATACCAATTTGTTCTATTACAAATTATTCAAGAGTGCCTGTTGGAACTCTCTATTAAATTGTAATAAACAATTTTTGATGAATGTCAGAAACCGGGCTTCGTCGCTGCTGGAAGAAATAGATTCACGTCGCCTATTCAACCAAAACTCAAGGAGCGTCGCCTGGATCCGTGCATGAACGTATGTCTCACCGTGACCCGTTTCACTTTTGTTGGAGTGGGTCGTATCCTGAAGTGGCCAATGACTTTTCCTCGAAAAGCATAAATCAACAGGGGTTCACTGAAAACAGCAATCTTAATACATATCTATATAAAAAATTAATATGGTAATTTGTGACTTACATTAAATCCAATGAATCAGAAAACAAAACGTCAGTCACACCCAACACACACAGTTTTTGAGTTACTTGCGGGCCCGCATTCTCTGTTGTCGCTAGTTTCTCCTCCTTCTCGTCGGTGTTGGTTCTTTGGTCGTCTCTTCACTTCACCTCTTTCACTGCATTCGAAAGGCCACTAACGTATTGTCACTTCACCGGACGCTTTTACACTAACAAGTAACGGAATGTCACTGTACCATTACCGTCGCACGGCCACTAACGTATTGTCACTTTACTACATCGCTTTCCCTCTAACAAGTGATGGAATGTCACTCTACCATTGCCGTCGCACGGCCACTAGCTAATTGTCTCTTTATTGGACGCTTTTCACTCAAGCAGTCGCCACCAATAGGGTTAAACGCTGCCCTCCATTTATTTCAGAATAATGTTGATACAGGCAGGGCCCACTCCCCTACGTTTGGCTTGCCTTCTACAACAGATATACCGTCTCCCTAAATACCAATAGCTCCCTGGGCTCGCACTCTCTATTTCTGATCCTACACTCAGATATGGCCACTGACTTGGCCCGCGACTGCTCCTATTCTAATTATGAGCTCTGTGGCTCGCCTGCATTACAACGTGTCCATACTTTCGCGCCGATGTGGCACCTTCTCTAACCTATAGCATGGGACATCTTCATTTTCTCTTCGAGAGCCACAGTCCTACACACCTTCAGACTGGAATAAATTTTCGAGAAATCACCCGATTTTTATTTCGATAGCCAGAACATTAATTCTCAGTTTAATCGCTTCTCTTGAACTTGGCCGCTTAGATCTATCGTAATTTAATACTCGCTTTTAAGTTCCTTTGAACGTCTTGCATTTTGGTATTTCCTGACATCCGGTGACAGGCTAGATGCGTAATACGGGTGTGCGGCCAGAACCTCTGCAGTGTAATGTTTTTGCAAAAAATACCTATTAACTGATCATAATTACACAGAAAATGAGAGTAGAAGAAAACTTGTCTATCTTGCTTTTAAGCTGTTATCTGATAGCTCCTAAATGGGTTCTCCAGACCCGCGATAATGGACATAAAATTTCACGCTTAATTACCAGCGCTTGAGTTATTGTCGGTCTGTTTAAGTGACAAATCGACTTTCGGGGTTCGTCATATACCCATCTATACGCTTTATATTCAGCCCGAGAGAGAAAGATTATCGAAAATATAAACACTTTTAAACAAAAAAATCGCAACTTTAAGCTATCACCTTAGTAATGAACAAATTTAGACAACTAAAACTAATAGCTCTCAACCTACTAAATAAATATTTATTTTGTATATACATATGAGAATCGTGCCGCATTTCGCGAAGTATACTGTATCAACGTATCCGACGTTACGTTGCTCGTGACTGGGTGTGTCAGGCTTCTCGAACGGGAGTGATATGGTAGTGTAGTATGAGTGGAATATACCCCTGTTGGTCTACTGTTAGACTTTAGCACTACTTCCCAGCCGAATGCTTTATTCCGTCGTGCTGTTGCTATGGGCATTGCGTAAAGCAAGGCTGTGCAGTGTTGTGTTTGATTGTCTGGTACGATAGTATAGGAAAGACTTTCTGTACCTCTGTTGGTCTCTGTCCATTTCTCAGTGTGTTATGTGATGGTTACCAACATAGCTGGGGGTATTCATGGATTCGAACAACCTGACAACTTGCCTTTTCAACACGCTAGAAGGTTGCTCAAATTCATGAATACCGACAGGTTGGTTGGTGATGTTACTCGGCCCATTGTTCTATCGGGTTTTTCAAGTTGGTTTCTAAGTTACCAACCCCGAAAAGACAAAAGAGCCAGGGTGTAATATTGTTTGTTTGTCAATGCTTTCAACGGCCAGTTTCGGGCGGCACGAACGGTGTGGTTCAATACCTCCTTACCGGGCGCGTATTATAGTACAAATGGGGTGGCAGACTCGATTGAGATAACTATAAATTTATGCTGACTATTTTAGGGTCAGCCGATTCCCAGGCGTTGGTTTCCGGATCCTATTTTAGTATTAAACATGCTTAGTGTAGTGAACAACCACTCTCCCTAAATACCAATAGCTCCCTGAGCTCGCACTCTCTATTTCTGATCCTACACTCAGATATGGCCACTGACTTGGCCCGCGACTGCTCCTATTTTTATTATGAGCTCCGTGGCTCCTCTGCATTACAACGTGCCTATACTTTCGCACCGATGCGGCACCTTCTCTAACCTATAGCATGGGACATCTTCATTTCCTCTCGGAGAGCCACAGTCTTACACACTTTCAAACAGGAATAAATTTTCGAGAAATCCCCGATTTTTATTTCAATAGCCAGAACATTAATTCTCAGTTTAATCGCTTCTCTTGAACTTGGCTGCTTAGATCTATCGTAATTTAATACTCGCTTTTAAGTTCCTTTGAAAGTCTTGCATTTTGGTATTTCCTGACATCCGGTGACAGGCTAGATGCGTAATACGGGTGTGTGGCCAGAACCTCTGCAGTGTAATGTTTTTGCAACAATTACCTATTAACTGGTCATAATTACACAGAAAATAACAGTAGTACACTTGTCTCTCTTGCCTTTAAGCTATTATCGGATAGCTCCTAAATGGGTTCTCCAGACACGCGATAATGGTCATAAAATTTCACGCTTAATTACAAGCGCTTGAGTTATTGCTGGTCTGTTTAAGTGACAAATCGACTTTCGGGGTTCGTCATATACCTATCTTTACGCTTTATATTCAGCCCGAGTGAGAAAGATTATCGAAAATATAAACACTTTTAAACAAAAAATCGCAACTTTAAGCTATCACCTTGACAATGATCAAATTTAGACCACAAAAACGAATATAGTTCTCAACCTGCTAAATAAATATTTATTTTGTTTTTACATATCAGAATCGTGTCGCATTTCGCGAAGAGAATAACAATACTGTATCAACGTATACGACATATTGCATCGCAAATCGTGACGTGATACCGCTAAAATTGCACCCTATGATAGTTTTATACATTTTGAATTTTGCTCCAAAATAAATATGGCGAACGCGGGCCGAAAAAACAAATGCGTCTGTGCCTGAGAATCAAAAGATTAATTTTCTTTAGCCTACACTTAGCACACCGAGAAATAGAATC
This sequence comes from Pictodentalium vernedei, assembly GCA_031216915.1. Taxonomy (NCBI): domain Eukaryota; kingdom Metazoa; phylum Mollusca; class Scaphopoda; order Dentaliida; family Dentaliidae; genus Pictodentalium; species Pictodentalium vernedei. The sequence continues at coordinate 207,116,889 of CM062292.1, forward strand.
CCCATCTACAGTGAAGTGGGCTAAAATGAGAGATCTGATGACAGAAGAAGAGTTCGAGAACCAATAACTGGTATGATTTTAAGAACATCTCGACGATTCGAAAATTTCCGAAGCAGTGAGACTCAGCTCGAATCGAATCATCGGCTCGATTTCGAATGAATTGAATTTCAAACCATCGCATGGACATTTCTTGGTGATAATGTCTGCAAGCAAGTTTCGAACTAATCGCAAAACAAGGTTAAATTTATTTTCTCTTTGCCCTCATCAAACGATGACTGAGAGAAAATATTCTAAGAGGGCAAACAGACAAGTCAGAAAATAAGCAGACGGTCATCTTGAAAATGAGGTCCCCAGAGGGTGAATTTAGTGATGCTACCCTGCACAGCAGAGTAGCATCACTAAATTTACCCTCTTTGAACCTCAATCTGAATCAGGGTCTCAAAACTAAACAGAAAAAGGTATCCAGAGGATAAATTGGCCCACTGTATGGGATAGCATCATCAAATTCACCCTCTGGGGACCTCATTCTTCAAATGTCAGACAGCTTATTTTCAGGCCTGCTAATAGAGTCAATGTTAGTGTCTGTCTATCAAGAAGTGAGTTTGTTTTAATATTTAATGTGTCATTGCTGTTTATTTCCATGTTGTCAGCTCCATTGAGTTAAGGTAGAAAGAGGTCCTTGTAAAATGGCAACCTTCTTCTTCACTAGACAAATAATTCTTCCTATGTGAATTCGAATTATTTTTCGAGAAATTTCCAGTTCTTTATTTTTGTACTTGTAATGGAAATTTGAAGGAATGCGGACGGGGTGTCTTTAATAGGCTGACCTGAGAGAAAAAAAGTGACAAAGTTTAAATATGGAATTTGTTGCTAAACTGTAAAAACATAAAATTAGAAAGCTGAACCTAATATTATACAAACATATTGTAACAGAATCTTTAATTAGGGGGTGATGGGGAGAGGGGGGGGGGGCTGACGCCCGCCACTGAATTCCACTTCACCTTGGGGGCACCGAATTTCCAATTTTGCTACAATCCCTTCAGACACCATCCTGCCACCCTACTCACAACATCCACTGCATCACCAGGTGAAAATTAGAATTTACAATGTTTGATAATCTGTGCCCCGAAAATTCCCAATTATTAAAATTTGGGGCCGGAATTGGAGGAGTTTTGACTGACACTTCGTCTTTCAGGAAAATAGGGGTGTAGAGAATTGGGTGTAGAAAATTGGGTAGGGGAACAGGCACCCTGGTGACACATTGCCTTTGAAACTGTGTGAGAGGAAAGTCCAGTTGCACGTGACGCGATGCTGTTCTCTGTTTAAATCAGATAGAAAATGTAGAACATACGTGTGTATATTGATATACGAAATGTGAAAGGTTGGCTTAACCCTTTACCCAAAGCAACGGCCAAAACGGGGGGCCAGCGCTATTCTCAAAAATCGCAAATTGATTTTCATTATTTTTTCATTTTTTGTCTCAAAAACATAGGTTATGACCCCCCCCCCCCCCTCCCATTGGAACGAGCTCGTTCCAATGAGGGGTCATAACCTATGTTTTTGAGTCAAAAAATGAAAAAAATAGTTATTCGAGAATTTGTTTTGCAAGTGTCGTCTGCTTTTCATGTTAGGTAAAGGGTTAAAGCACCAATAAATGTTTTTGCAACTGTAACCTCTTATTGAAACGGACTCACTGTGCTTTATTCCGTTAGAGGGTCACGTATAATATTTTCGATCAAAGTGCTAGATTATAAACAATTCGGTTATCTTTTACTAGCGGGCCGACCCGTCTGAGGACAGGGTGGCCTGTAACAACCAGTAGTGTAATAATCAACCAGTAGTGTAATATTAACCAGTAGTGCAATCAAAATTAACCAGTAGTGTAATAATCAACCAGTTGTGTAATACAAATTAACCAGTAGTGTAATAAACTTAACCAGTAGTGTAATAAACGTCCATGAAAACCAACAATTTTTCAACAAAATTTGAAAAAATTTTGGGTTGCTCAAATCATAGTATGGGTACATCTTATCGATTTTAAGTCATTTTATCGTACGTTTAAAGACGTTTTGCAGGTCAAACATCATTTCGTAGGTTCAATTCGGCGAGGAAAGATATTTTTGTGCTGTTTATGAGATGTGCGTCACTTTCTGCATTTGTGGCTTTATGTAAATTCAAAGTTGTCCAATTATTTATGATAATATTGTGCTTTTGAGAGACTTCTTACCCCAGGCATAAGTTGTCAGGTTCCATGATAACAGAATAAATTGTCAAGGTAACTTACAGGCGCTGAAGTGTGATATTCAAGGGTATGTCTCCTGCGTGTTGTCTTCAATAATAACATTTAATACGGCCCTGACGCATCACTAAAGGTCCCCAAACCCCCATCTCCCGCTTTACGCGTCTACCATTACAGGGGGGGGGGGGGGGGGAGGGGGAGTTACCTTATTGTTGACATTATACAATTTTTAGCTAACGTTTACCCGGTGTAAAGGAACATCGATCTCATTGGCTGCTAAAGAAGTGTTAATTCTATTAGTTCTGGATGAGACATTGTTTTTAACTTTCTATGTGGAAAATCTCAATCCAGTGATAGTTATTTACCGCACTAGTACTGGTAGTGGTAGTTGAACTAGTACTAGTAGAGGTGGGTGTACTAAGTACTAGTAGTAGTAGTGGTAGTTGCAACAATAGTAGTACTACAACTACTGGTAGTAGCTGTACTAGTACTGTTGATGATACTTGTATGAGTAGTGCAAGTGGTATTAGTGCTAGCACTGGAAGTCGTAGTGGTACTCGTACTAGTAGTGATAGGTGTATTAGTACTACTGTTAGTGGCACTAGTACTGATAACTGGTGTAACTAGTACTACTGCTACTAGTAGTAGTTGTAATAGAACTACTATGATTGTGGTAGTTGTACTAGTACTAGTTCCAGTAGTGGAAGTAGTTGCACGTAGTAATAATACTAGAAGTGGTAGTTGTACATAGTACTAGTAGATAGTACTAGAGGGTAGTACTAGGGGATAGTACTTGGTGGATAGTACTCGCGAATAGTACTAATGTATAATACCAGTGAATAGTACTTGTAGATAGTGGATAGTACTGGTGGATAGTAGTAGATTGTAGTAGTAGATTTCAGTAGACGTAGTAGAAGTAGTAGCAGCAAGAGATGTAGTAGTAATAGTAGTAGTAGTAGTAGTAGTAGTAGTAGTAGTAGTAGTAGTAGTAAGTAGGAGTAGTAGTAGTAGTAGTAGTAGTAAGTAGTAGTAGTAGTAGTAGTAGTAGTAGTAGTAGTAGTAGTAGTAGTAGTAGTAGTAAGTAGGAGTAGTAGTAGTAGTAGTAGTAGTAGTAGTAAGTAGGAGTAGTAGTAGTAAGTAGTAGTAGTAGTAGTAGTAGTAGTAGTAGTAGTAGTAGTAGTAGTAGTAAGTAGAGTAGTAGTAGTAGTAGTAGTAGTAGTAGTAGTAGTAGTAGTAGTAGTAGTAGTAGTATACTAGTAGTAGTAGTAGTAGTAGTAGTAGTAAGTAGGAGTAGTAGTAGTAGTAGTAGTAGTAGTAGTAGTAAGTAGTAGTAGTAGTAGTAGTAGTAGTAGTAGTAGTAGTAGTAGTAGTAGTAGTAGTAATTAGTAGTACATGTTAGTAGTAGGTAGTGGTCCCCGAAGACTGATATCCACTAGTTCCCAAAGACTTGTCTCCAGTGGACCTTAGTAGTAGCAAGGGATGTAGCAGTACTAGTAGATAGTAGTAGCAAGAGATGTAGAAGTAGCAGTAGAAGTAGTGGTTATTAGTAGTAGTAGCAGTAGTAGCAGTAGTAGTAGTAGTGTAGTAGTAGTAGTAGTAGTAGTAGTAGTAGTAGTAGTAGTAGTAGTAGTAGTAGTAATTAGTAGTACATGTTAGTAGTAGGTAGTGGTCCCCGAAGACTGATTTCCACTAGTTCCCAAAGACTTGTCTCCAGTGGACCTTAGTAGTAGCAAGAGATGTAGTAGTAGTAGCAGATAGTAGTAGCAAGAGATGTAGAAGTAGCAGTAGAAGTAGTGGTTATTATTATTAGTAGTAGTAGTAGTAGTAGTAGTAGTAGTAGTAGTAGTAGTATAGTAGTAGTAGTAGTAGTGTAGTAGTAGTAGTAGTAGTAGTAGTAGTAGTAGTAGTAGTAGTAGTAGTTGTTGTTGTTGTTGTTGTTATAGTAGTTAGTAGTAGTAGTAGTAGTAGTAGTAGTAGTAGTAGTGGTGGTGGTGGTGGTAGTAGTTAGTAGTACATATTAGGAGTAGGTAATGGTCCCCGAAGACTGGTCTCCACTAGTTCCCAAAGTCTTGTCTCCAGTGGACCTTACCAGTCCCCATAGACTGGCTCTGGTGATCCCCAAATACTAAGATGAGGGTATGATGAATGGCAGATTGTGCTTTAATAAGGAATTTCCTCATGGTCCTCATGCCTCGTGCGATGGAAAAGGGTGCCAAATGTCAGTCGGGAGAGTGTCATACCTAGCTAGGACTGGAGCTTCTGATAAGGACATAGCCAGGTACCTAAATAGATTGAAAATGGGCAGTAGATGGTCTAAGCAATCAAAAAGGGGGTTTCTATACAGAATTTAAGACACATAAAGGCGAGGATTCTGGAAGAATCCGTACCCAATAAAATCCTGTAACAGATTGGAAACGAGGATTTGCCTGCAAGGCCACTCTTGGTAAAATACTCTAGTACAATCGAACACCGCATTTTTAAGATCATATAGCACTACGTGGTACTCTGGGCAGGCCCGTGTCCGTTAGAAACGAGGATTCTGGGGAAGACCCGGGTCAGGAAAAGGGCAAGAACAAAACAACGAGCTTTCTTCGCGAATCCGAGCCAGGTAAATAGTTGTGGGTCTCATTTAGGTATTCATTATACTCCCGTCCAATGGATCTTACCCTCAAAACATATCCTCGTTCTATTAGAGGCCATTGAGTCCATATAGCAACCACATGCTACCTTAAAAACCAAGATGGTGATCTCCAGTATACAGAATAGACGGCAGAAACACGTGTCACCTAATAACACGCGCTCCGCACGCGCACTTACATCACATATCCCTATGGGAATGACGATACAACATGGCCTCTCACGTAGGCTACCGTTACAACTCAACATGGCGTCCCTGGGTCCCGTGACTATGACGCCCCTTGCGCCTCCCCCATGTTCTCCCCAAATGAGGGTCATTTATCCACGACACTCTTCTAATGTAGTAAAGAATGTGTTAACCCATCAAGGAATTCTGCTGAAACAATACTTTCTACATGTTGAATGAGTTCAAGCTTTTTACATTAAATGTAAATCATCACAGGATCTAAATAGCTGTCTACCATTGGTAATCGAGAACAATCACTTGGCATGGCAGACGGAAATGGCAGTGGACCTCCAAAGCACCCACCCTATTCACCTCGCCTAAGATACCCTCTACTCTCTTACCGACCTCCTCCTTTAGGATGGAAAAAATAACTGACTGCAGATTTTAGGTACCCCCCCCCCACCCCCCCCCCCCCCCCCACCACCGCACCTTTGTAAAATATGATAGAATGTCTATGCTCAAGGAATATGATGAGCACCACTCCCAGAAGAAAAACGAATTTTAGAATTCAAAACAGTCAACTGGGCTGAAAAAAACACGCATAATGATACAGCGACTGAAATGGGTGGATGTGAGAGAGACCTTCAGAGATTCGCCGGGGCCGTACTAAATATTATAATTGTAGACAATGCAGGAGATCACACAATTCTAGCCCTTGAATACCACACTTTATCACCCATAAGATTTCTGGTATGATAGAACAGGACAACTTATACCTGGGGTAAGAAGTCTCTCAAAAGCACAGCATTACTATAAATAATTGGCTAACTTTGAATTTACATAAAGCCACAGACGCAGAAAGTGACATTAAACACCAGAAAATACGCACATCACATAAAAATCATAAAAATACCTTTCCTCGCCGTATTGAACCCACGAAATGATGTTTGATCTCCAAAACGCCTTTAAGTGTATGATAAAATGATTAAAAATCGAAAGGATGTACTTAACTACGATTTGAGCCACCCCAAAATTTTTTCAAATTTTGTTGAAAAATGAATTGAATAAAAGATAAGGTTTTCAAAACAATGTTTCTTCGAAAAAGGAAATGATCTTCCTCCACCCACCCCCGACCACCTTCATCTCTTTTCCTGGTTATAGCCAACCTTATTATTACCCGCCAGTTGAGCTTAGAGAAACTCAAGCTCTATATTACTTGTGTTCAATTCTTGCGAACGGAAGTCTTTTTTCCGGTCCATCAGGTGACTTTTGCGATAAGATTTTCCCAACGATAATAATTATGAAACTGACAACACCTCTGCCAAATATGGCAAGAAGCCTGGTTCTGCACGTGTCATTCGAATAGCAGAAGGCCACTTTCGCGCCCAAGCCACTCAATTTCACTTTCTATGAGAAGCGAGTCGTATAAAGTGGTGCTTGTGTCTATTGGCAGAAGCAGTGGCGTAGATAAAGGAGGGGGGGGGGCGGGGGTGGAGGTCCCCCCACCAGAAGTTTTGTCGGAAATTTTTTGGAACCATTTTTAGGCGAATTTATGCCTAATAACATTAAAATGCTGGCTTTGGGGGATAAAAACATCCCTAAATTTGGGGTAAAAAAGACCAATTTTCAGTACATTTGCAGTAAACAACAGATTCTTTCTGTTTATTTGGATTTTTGTTGTTGTTACACTGTCGGAAAAATTTCGGTCTGTCGGAAAATCTTGCGCTTGCCCCTCCGCCATCGTAAAGCTATCTACGCCTCTGGGCAGAAGAATGAAAAAGCAAGTTTGAAATGAATGGAAAATGCTTTTAACAATTTTTTTATCCAAGATTTCTTATCTATGTATTTGTTGAAACTATGCTGAAACTTTCATGTTTATTGACTGTGATCGAGGATTTCAAAGTCAACTGGAATTGAGAATTGGATTAGAGTTCAATCGGAAACAGAATTTATTTTCCCATTTTAAGGTAAATTTCCATTCTCGTCCTTTTAACCCTTTACCCAACACTCACGATATCAAAATTTGTTATTTTAATTTCTTTTTTCCAAGTTGTCAAAAAATGTCATGTGATCCCCTCACTGGAACAAACTGGAGGAGCTCGTTCCAATAAAGGGTTACATGATGTGGTTTCGTTGGCATTTTTTGAAAGATATATTTTTTTCAACTGCTCAGTTTGTAAATTACGCGAGGGGATAAGGAGAATTCTTTAGGTAAAGCAGGGTAAGGGTTAAAAAATTGCTTATCTGTTATTGTTTTGTTTATCAGGATTTATGGTCACTTTCAGTATATATGACTACATCGTGACACAACACAACCATAAAGGTTAGTTTTGCCATTCGTTTGTAATTATATTTTCAACTTTCTCGGAATCTTACCCCAGATATTGCCGGGTCCTATTATACAGGTTGGATTGGCCGTGTGGTTGACCTGGAAAATTTCCCATGGTCTCCTTATAGGGTTCATCCGGAGCCTCCAAAACTGTCGGTGCGTGAAAGTTCGTGAAAATGACCAAGAGGCGAAATGGCAGTTCACATAGAGGACATTTTCGATCTGCCATTGATCTCTCAGATGAAGGGAAACAGCGTTCCTTCAATTTCAAAAATAAAAATTTTCTTCGATTGGCGAACTATGGTTTTCCCGACCTCCCCCCCCCCCCCCCCCCCAACCCCGGTAGGACCATTATTTCCGAATTACTGATGAAGATGAAATAAAAATGCCATTGAAATATTTTCTATGTGGACTTCCATTGATCGCTCAGATACAAGGACGCCGTTCGTTCAGTTTGAAAAATCAAAATTTTATCCGGGTCTGCCCCCCCCCCCCCCACCCCAGGGGCATTTCTCGGTAACTTTTCTTGACCGAGTTCACGCGTGCTGTTATACCAGTAATGCTGAACTTGTCCACCCGAGTAACTAGGCACCACCCCAATTCTCAGGCTCAGCTGACATTTGTTAAACAACGTTTATGATTTTAAAAATGAAAATGATGTTCACTTCATTTGGAATAAGTGAAAGGTGGGTTCCGATTATTCTTAAATATTCTCACCCTACGACCTTATTGCAACCAATACATTTACAGAGAAGTTAGAACCCTCTACATTAAATTAGTTATAAAGATAATGTAGTGCCTACGGGAAGTCAATACAAGGGGATGTGGGGTTTTCGACAAGTGATTACTGAAAGAAGAAATATAGGGTATCCCGAATGAAGCTCCCCTTGGAAGAGTTTATGAAACCCTTTACCTAACGCAATAGCTATATCCAGCTGGCACTATTCACAAGCTTGCCTTTCAAGATTGTTAAATTTCCATTTTTTTGCTCCAAAATGTAGCATATGCCCCCTTAGTGGGAGGCGATCACTGAGCTCGTTCCAAGGAGGGGTCATAAGCTATATTTTGGATCATCTTTAAGCTATTTAAAATTAAGAAACGTTTTTGCAAGCGTCTGCCAAGGGAATGGTATCAGTGACATGATAAAAAAAGGACCCATTAAGTTTCAGTTTCCATTTTTCATCTCAAAATTTCGACCTTTTATTTCGAAATTTCAACTTTTATCTCAAAATTTCGAGAGAAGTCGAAATTTCGACTTAGTAAATCAGAATTTTTTTATCATGCCACTAATACACTTCCGCATCTTCCTATAATCGTGTTTGGTAAAGGAGTAATATACACTATCAGTTCAGAGGGCCTTTGTAGCTTGGGTTAAAGGAGGGATGGGAGGGGGGGGGGGGCCAGTTTGTTAATTATTTTTGTTTATTTCAATCACATTAGTGATAAAGAAAAGATGTGTTTTTTTTATAGGATCAATTTAAGCCATGCGGTCGAAGATTTGTAACTGTTGTTGATGTCAACCGTATAATCCGACATTATGTTGCTCGTGACTAGGTGTGTTAGGCTTCTCGAACGGGAGTGATATGGTAGTATAGTATGGGTGGAATATACCTCTGCTGGTCTACTGTTATACTTTAGCACTACTTCCCTACCGAATGCTTTATTCCGTCGTGCTGTTGCTATGGGCATTGTGTAAACCAAGGCTGTGCAGTGTTGTGTTTGATTGTCTGGTACGATGGTATAGGAAAGACCGTCTGTACCTCTCTTGGTCTCTGTCCATTTTTCAGTGTGTTATGTGATGGTTACCAACGAAGATGGAGGTATTCGTGGATTGGAACAACCTGACAACTTCCCTTTTCAACACGCTAGCAGGTTGCTCAAATTCATGAATACCGACAGGTTTGTTAGTGATGTCACTCGGCCCATTGTTCTATCAGGTTTTTCAAATTGGTTTCTAGGTTACTAAACCCGAAAAGACAAAAGAGCCAGGGTGTAATATTGTTTGTTTGTCAATGCTTTCAACGGCCAGTTTCGGGCGGTACGAACGGCGCGGTTTAACTTCTCCTTACCGGGCGCGTATTATAGTACAGATGGGGTGGCAGACTCGATTGAGATAATCATAAATTTATGCTGACTATTTTAGGGTCAGCCGATTCCCAGGCGTTGGTTTCCGGATCCTATTTTAGTATTGAACATGCTTAGTGTAGTGAACAACCACTGCCTCAGCTCCCAGACTTCACATAGAGAAGTCTGTCAGTTGTATGTCATGTGCCCGGATAGGCATGGTTTGGGGGACCTCGGTCGGGGACCCCGGAAGTGACGACATGTAACGTGACTTAGTTGCGCCATGTTGTGTTGTCATGGTAACCCGCGTGAGCGGCCATCTAGTGACGTCATCTCCATCGTGATACGTGGTGTTTGTGCGCATGCACAGCGCTTGCTGTTAGGGTGATACGTGTTTCTGTCGTCCATTTTGTATACTGGAGGCCGCCATCTTGTTTCTATGGTAGCACGTGGTTGCTATATTACCCAATTTTCTGCAATGGGACAGAGATATGTTCGGAGTGTGTGTTCGATTGAATCGGACTATCACGAATTACCACAAACAACCCGACAAGTTTTACTATTTCGAATTCTTTCAGAATTCTCTGCTTCTATCTATATATGTAATAGTTTTCATCTACCTGACCATGTTTCTTTGTTCCGGAGTATATTCCAGTAGCGTAGAAGAACCTATTAACTGGAACAGTTTACCTTATTATTACTATATTTAGCTTTTTTGGTCTGTTCTTGTTAGTTCTGCCCCTATTCCGTGTACTCTTGTTGTTTCATTTATCTAGATCATTTTTATAGATTATAACTAACCAATCAGATTACTTGATTTTCCATAATCTGTATGCAGAGTTACCTCCCTTGTCTTTAACAGAAGCATATATCATTCCCAAAGCCAATAAGCTATCGAGCAGTTACTGAAAAGTCATTGCTCGAATGAATCGAATCCCATCGAGCAAATGAGCTAACGAGTAATTGCTCGTTCGAGTGACTCGCACATACGACTCTTCGACTCATTTCGGAAAAAAGGGATTCTAGGGCCTGAAAGGGATTCTGTAAGTAGGATACCAAGAAATGGGTGATTTAAGCTAAAGAGTCAAGAGAGTAATTGCTCCATGAGCAATTACTCGAACGACTCGAAGCCCATCGGGCAAATGAGCCTTAGAACAATTGCTCGATCGAGTGACTCGACATGCTGCTCGAAGGACTCGAAGTCCATCGAGCAAATGAGCTTTAGAGTAATTGCTCGATCGAGTGACTCCTCGAACGACTCTTCGACTCATGTCAGAAAAAAGGGATTCTATGGCCTAAAAGGGATTCCGTAAGTAGGGCTTTTTCCCAAATAAGCCAAAGAGCCAAGAGAGTTATTGCTCAATGAGCAATTGCTTGAACGACTCGAAGTACATCGAGCAAATGAGCTTTCGAGTAATTGCTCGATCGAGTGATTCTACCTACTGCTCTCAGCCTCATCTGGGTATTTTAGGATACCTGTTGTATTGGACTGTTGGGGGATACTTGTTGTAGAAACTTTACATCCGGGTACTTCATGCTACATTCGGGTACTTCTGTTGGGGTAGTAGATAAAACCAAACAACAGTATATAACATTTCATTCATTTTTATTCAAGTATACAATTCAATGTCTCAGGGCAGTATTTTTGTCTTTGTAGTTCTTCTCGCATGAGCTAACCACTTCGTCTTCTTGTCGGTTGGAGCTTCTTCCCATTGCATGGCTTGATCAAACACATTCTCTTATTTGATAACTTGGTTTTGTTGGTTACTTTAATTTCCTGTCTGGCATCTTTGGGTTCCTCTTTCTCTAGCTGTTTCAAAGTAGTAACTTAAGTCTTCTGAACAGCATTCTTAGTAGTAACTTCATTTGTGGTTTGAGTGGAAACATCTTTCTTGGTTTGGGCCCTCTTTGAATCTTCATTCGTAGTGGTAACTTAATTCTTTATGGGAGCTGGCATCTTTTTCTTGTCTTGGGTAGAAACTTTGTTCTAGTGAAAACATCTTTCTTTATGGGAGCTGGCATCGCTCTCGTTTTTTCAGTAGTAACTTCGTTCTTAGTGAAAACATCTTTCTTCGTTTCTGTAGAAACTTCAGACTGATTCATAGTAGTAACTCCATTCTTGTTTATATTGGAAGCATCAGTTCAGTCAGTTCTTCTGTCTTTATTCTCTTGGTTGTAATTGCAGCTTTGGCGGTTAATGATCGGCCAGTATCCACACATCTTTGTTTCTTTCCACTAGCATCCATGTCTAGATTTTTCTCTTGGCTGCATTTACCACACGATTCACTTGAGCTGGTTCTTGGGAAGTCAGCTTTAATCCAGCATCATTCTTGAAGATCTGTATATGTAAGTCATCTTTGAATCTGACCACTGTTGTTGACACAGACATCTTCACTCTTCGACGTTCAAAACGGAAATTTTTTTCTAGTCTTCTTCTTCTTCTTCTTCTTCTTCTTCTTCATCATCATCATCTTCTACTCGGAATGAGTAGTTTGTCATAATGTTGTGGAACAGAAATCTTCGCTTTTCCAAGGCATATTTCTGGGATTCTTCAAAGTCAAAATACTCTTCTTCAAGAAGACGCTTGGCAGTTTCTTGAATTTTCTTGTGAATTGAGTCGTGGCAAAAATTTCTAATGTACGCAAGGGTATTAATGTATTTCTCACTAATGGCTTCTTTGACACTCTTTTGAAGTGCCCTATATGCTGTTTCGACTGCATCTTCACTATCCATTCCATCCTCGATATATTTGTTCATGAGGTTGTCAAAATCGTCTTGGTATTTGTCATAGGCACTTTGGACGATAGACGATAGTTCCCATCATAGAAACGTCTTCTTCTTCCTCTTCTTCTTCTTCTTCATATTCCATATCTTCTGATAGTTCCGACGATTCATCGGAGTCCGAATCTCTGGACCAATTTTTTGGTGCACAACAGGATTGCATTGTGTCCGCTCTCTTCGAAGGTCAGATTACAAATAACAAGTTTCTTGCGAGCACGACCCTTTTATAGGACATCGGACAGAACATTGATGATGGGTTTTATCAACTTTCCTAAAAATCCTCCTTTCCGTATGATCCGTCTTCTTTTCTAAAAAGATAGTTCTCTCCTTGGTAAGGCAGTTTTCCTAATCTGGTGTTTGTATGGAATCAGCTTAGCTCTCTCAGATTTGGTTATAGGTACTGCTCCCTTCAAGCTATTCGAGGCACAATCACATATACATTGTATCAAATCATCACTGGCCGTCTTGAGTATAGTCTTGGCTTCATATCGATCCGCGTCAGATAGGATTCGCAGTGTATCTAAATTTCTCTCTAATCTTGTAGTGTTGCTCGATTTTTCCCTTTGTTGGTTTGGGAAAACTTCTTTGTGCCTCTTCATGTTAATCTTTCGCGAAAATGTTTTTCCACAGTATCGCCATGTCTTCACTCCGCGACGGTTGTAGAACAAATGAGTTTATTTTTACACCAACCTTCCTTTTATACCTTTTTCAGAGCTAGGACTGGGTTGATAAGCGCCGAGAGAAAGCAACTCTTTCGTAATATATTTCTTTTTATACCTGAAGAAATTCCATCATCTGTTAGCAGCTTCAATACATGTTCGTATTTTCGCAAGTCATCAAATTCAGCCAAATTCAGTGGTATCTTATCTTCGAGAATGTTGGTAGCACATTTGCATAAACAGGTAATCAAATCTTCATCAGCAGCACATAGAAGGGCATCGATTTCCACCTTGTCAGCATCCCGTAAAAATTCTAAAGGTGCTTTATTTTGGTCAGTCATGGAATCCCCAGTATCTCTCTCCTCGGACAGTGATGTTCTTCGTGCCTCTTCCTATTTTGTGATTGGGTAAACAACTTCGTACAATATCTGCAGTGGAGCCGATGATGGGTCTTCTCGTGTCTTCTAGCATAATCCGATCTTGAAAATAACTTGGAACAGTATCTGCATCGAACTGGTAACATGTCTTCACTCGACGACGGTCAGGACACAAATGAGTTTATTTTCATAACAACACCCTTTTATACCTTTCCCAACAGAGGTCCCCAGATGTGGCATGAAGTACCCGGATGTAAAGTTTTCTGCAACAAGTATCCCCCAATAGTCCAATACAACAGGTATCCTAAAATACCCAGATGAGGCTAAGAGCAGTAGGTGGAATCACTCGATCAAACAATTACTCGAAAGCTCATTTGCTCGATGGGCTTCGAGTCGTTCGAGAAATTGCTCATGGAGCAATTACTCTCTTGGCTCTTTGGCTTATTTGGGAAAAGGTCCTACTTACGGAATCCCTTTTAGGCCCTAGAATCCCTGTTTTCTGACATGAGTCGAAGCTCGAACGAGCAACTACTCTAAAGCTCATCTGCTCGATGGACTTCGAGTCGTTCGAGCAGTATGTCGAGTCACTCGACCGAGCAATTGCTCTAAGGCTCATTTGCTCGATGAGCTTCGAGTCGTTCGAGCAATTGCTCATGGAGCAAGTTCTCTCTTGACTCTTTAGCTTAAGTCTTAAATCACCCATTTCATGGTATCCTACTTACAGAATCCCTTTCAGACCCTAGAATCCCTTTTTCTGAAATGAGTCGAAGAGTCGTATGTGCGAGACACTCGAACGAGCAATTACTCGTTAGCTCATTTGCTCGATGGGATTCGAGTCGTTCGAGCAATGACTTTTCAGTAACTGCTCGATAGCTTATTGGCTTTGGGAATGATATATGCTTTTGTTAAAGACAATGGAGGTAACTCTGCATACAGATTATGGAAAATCAAGTAATCTGATTGGTTAGTTATAATCTATATAAATGATCTAGAAAAATGAAACAACAAGAGTACACGGAATAGGGGCAGAACTAACAAGAGTAGACCAGAAAAGCTAAATATAGTAATAATAAGGTAAACTGTTCCAGTTAATAGGCTCTTCTACGCTACTGGAGTATACTCCAGAACAAAGAAACACGGCCAGGTAGACGAAAACTATTACATATATAGATAGAAGCAGAGAATTCTGAAAGAATTCGAAATAGTAAAACTTGTCGGGTTGTTTGTGGTAATTCGTGATAGTCCGATTCAATCGAACACACCCTTCGAACATACCCCTGTCCCATTGCAGAAAAGTGTGTAATATAGCAACCACGTGCTATCATAGAAACCAAGATGGCGGCCTCCAGTATACAAAATGGACGACGGAAACACGTATCATCCTAACAACACGCGCTGCGCATGCGCACGAACACCCGCGTATCACTATGGAGATGACGTCACAAGATGGCCGCTCATGCGGGTTACCATGACAACACAACATGGCGCCACTAAGTCACGTGACCTGTCGTCACTTCCGAGGTCCCCGACCGTGTCCCCCAAACCACGCCTGTCCGGGTACATGACATACTACTTCTGTCTCTGTGAATTGCAAACTGGAAAACTCATGGATTAATGTTGCTTTTATTATGCCTGCGAATATCGCTGGTATCTAGCAGAGATCAACATCCGATCGTTTGTCCGTCTGTCCGAAGGAACATTTTTATCTTGAATCGAAAACATGGATAATAGAATTTGGTTTCCCTGCGGTATTCAGATAGACCGGTATTGAGAACGGATTTCCGCGTGATTGGAAATCTGCACGTATTTTACTGTCGGAGTTATATCCGTTGTTGGACTTGGAATTTGCAAAGAGAGCGCGGCAATGGTTGTTTTGCTGTTGTGCATCTGCATCTGTATGTCGTCCATCATTTGCGTCCGTGTGTCTACCAATCAACATCGGATTGCAAAATAATTTGAAAGCATAATCAATATGGTCGCGATGGCAGCCATCTGGATATTTAGGATTTCTTCTTGACAGAGCAATAACTTCAAAAACATACACAATCGCGAAATAAGTATTAGGTATCTTTACACATGCCTCTCGTTAGGCCTGACTGTCGGTTCTTCATGGGATGATCAATAATAGAGTGCATACATCCGCGGTATATTAGGCTTAGGTCTCCTGCGATGTAGCTACTCTTCATGGGCTGGTTGTTAGTTTCGTCATAGGCTGACCAGTTGTGCATTCACCACCGCGAAATAAATATTAAGTCTCCTGACACATGTCGCTCTTCATGGGTTGGTCTGACAGTTCTTTGAGGGTGGCCAATAATATAGTGCAAACATCCCGCGGTTTTTTGTCTTAGGTGCCGGACATATGGCTGTTCTTCATGTGTTGGGCCGCCAGTTTCTTAATGGAATGTCCAGTTGTGCATACATCATCACGAAATAAGTATTAGGTTTACTGACACATGCCGCTCTTAATGGGCCAGGCTGACGGTTCTTCTTGGTCTGACTAATAATAGAGTGCATACATCCCCGAGGTTTAGTACTCTTGTGTTCCTAATAAAAATGCATGTATGTTTATTAATTTGGGGAATTTTTCCACCCTGTATTCACCTTATTTGGGCCTGTATGTTTATTAAAATTGCCCTTCCAGCAGGGAGAAGATCTTCACGTTAGTAAATCTTCACTAGATTGTGTCATTTGGCACAGTGTATTCATTGTTGTAATCATGATGCCTAAATGCCCATTAGTTTTCTGCAATAAAACTAACGGAAATATTGGAAAATAAGTTGGCTTTTAGATAAAATTAACTAGCATTACTCTCAATGGATTTCCCACCCTGTACTATTATTTGGGTTTGTATTTTTATTTAATTTTGATAAATGTTCCACCCCGTACTTTTATTCCCACCTGTACTTTTATTTGGAGCACAAGAGTAGTCTTAGGTTTCCTAGCAATGGCTGTTCTTCGTCGGCTGGTCTTCTGACACATGTGACACCTCGTGGGCCGGACAGTCGTTTCTTCGTGAGCTGGCGATGACCAAAAATAGAGCGCATTCTCCCACCATGACCAATAAAAAGAGCACACACCCGCGGTATATTAGGCTCCTAACAAATGCCTGCCCTTCAAGGGTGGGCCGTCAGTTTGTTCATGGGCTGACCAGTTGTATATACATCATCTCGAAATAAGTATTAGGTCTCCTGACAGATACCGCTCGCCATGGCATGGCTGTGGGTTCTTCGTGCGTTGTCCACTCATAGAGTGCATACGCCCATGGTGTATCAGCCTTAGGTCTCCTCCACGGAGCTGGGTGGTCAGTTCCTACATGGGCTGTCCAGTTGTGCAGGCAACCTCGGGATTTCAGTATTTGGTCTCCTTATATTTTCCAGCTCTTCATAGGCTTGGCCATCAGTTCTTTGTGGTCTGTGCAGTAGTGTGCACGCACCGGCAGTATATTAATCTGGGGTCCGGTCACGCGTGGCAGCCGTTTCGGAGCTTGACCATTAGTGGTTAGTAGGGCATACATCCACTGGACATGAATGTTTGGTCTCATGACACATGAAAGCTCTTCACCTGACTAACTTTCGGATTTAGATTAGGCAATGCACCCTTTGATTCCCGTTTCTGGACTATGAATTCCCCGTGTATGGTGCCTGACTTTAGGAATTTTGGATAAAACTTCGTCATCATGACTTAGTTTACATGAACGATTTCTTCGATACCAAGGTTTCCATTCCACGTGGACTGGCCTGTGAGAGGAAATGTTGAAACATTTACTAAATGACTGCTGCTTTCTTCTTGTAGCAACTGGCTATCGTGGAATGGGCCAAGCTCTCGGGCCAACAGTCGAATTATGTGAGGTATCTGACGTTGTTTTGGACTGTTTCTTCACCCAGTTTTCGATAGAGTTGCGCGCAGACTACCGTTGATGAAATGTGATATCCCTTCGGTCATATAATATACAGATATTCTTTCGTGATCGAGATATAGATGTTCTCATCAGTGAATATTTATTTCGCCTTGAAAACACCAAGATATTAACTCGGTTAGTGGAACTAAGCACCGTAATCATAAAACTACAGCCGTGTTGAGTCTTTATTTATATTTACTTAATTTACAGACATATCTAATGGTGTTGGTAATGTACTATTGTGTTCCTAATAAACATGCATGTATGTTTATTAATTTTGGGGAATTTTTCCACCCTTTATGCACCTTATATGGGTCTGTATGTTTATTAAAATTGCCCTTCCAACAGGGAGATCTTCAAATTAGTAAATCTTCGCTAGATTGTGTGATGATATTTTGTTTGGCACAGTGCATTCATTGTTATATCATGGTGCCTAAACACCTACTATTAGGTTTCTTTTTAACTGGTTGAGTGCTAGAAGCCACTATCAGGGCTTTCAGAAAAATGAGTGAACCAGAGCAAAATCCAACAATTTCCTTGCTCATGTTTCATATTCAGTTAAACGCATATAACATTTTCTTTATATAAATTTGTTTTATTACAAATTATTGGAGAATTC
Organism: Pictodentalium vernedei; assembly: GCA_031216915.1. Taxonomy (NCBI): domain Eukaryota; kingdom Metazoa; phylum Mollusca; class Scaphopoda; order Dentaliida; family Dentaliidae; genus Pictodentalium; species Pictodentalium vernedei. The sequence goes on from CM062292.1 coordinate 207,134,658, forward strand.
CTGTGGGCACTCTCCAATAATTTGAAATAAAGACAATTTTGAATAACTAATTGAGACCACCAAAAATAATCTAGTACTCGACCAGTTTATAAAACTAACAGCAAAACCGGAAAATAAGTTGGCTTTTAGATAAAATTAACTAACATTACTCCCCGACCTCCTCATTGGATTTCCACCCTTTACTATTATTCGAGCCTGTACTTTTATTTAATTTTGATAAATATTCCACCCCGTACTTTTATTCCCACCTGTACTATTATTTGGAACACATGAGTATTTATAGATGGTTATGTTATTTTTAGATTCAGTTGGGTGGAATATTTCCGTTCGACGGAAAAACGTTTTCGACCAATTGGAATATTCCAGGCGATTGAATCTAAACATAGACAATGGACTATTTGAGGGCTAGACTGGTTCCAAGTCATGACAGCGTCGAATTTCTGGCGAAATTAGACAGAATTGAAAAACAAGATCTCAGGCCACCACTCCAATTCTGTTCGGAATTCGACGCTGTTATGGACTGTTTGTTTATCCACCTTTTGTGTATATATGCGCATAGGCGACTATAGATGTAATGTGATGTGCCTTTACATACAGGTTTTCTTTCCTACCACAGTTATAGATATCCCAGTCGTCAATAAGTATTCGAACGACATTTCTAGCTTTGATTCACAGCAAATGAATCTTTGTGATCTTTTCCAGATTCAGTCCGGAATGTATCAGGTGGTCGGAAATATCCCAGGCGATTGAATCTAAACATAAACGATGGGCTATTTGAGAGAAGACTGTCTCCAGGTCATAACGGCGCCAAATTTCTTACAGAATGAAACTGTCATCCTGCATAGAACCCTAAGTTAGCATTCTATCAGGGTTTTTTTCTTGCACAAGATCTTGTCAGTGATCAAGTACACGGTTCTTTTTCGCTGTAGCCATTCATTTGAAACGATTAATGTTACCAGTTTATTTGCTTATTAAGAGAAGCAGAACGATACTATTTTGTGTCACCTTATTAACCCTATACCTAGCACAGCTAAATAAAACTGTTAATCATTTTCTTAGGGTTATTCCAATGAAGGGTCATCAGCTATTTTTAAACACAAAAGTGAAAATATAATAAAATTTGAATGATGTCTGTGAATATCACTGAATATTGGATTTAGTAGACGGTTTGTAGATGTGACTTAACATCAAAAATTTAGATATAGAAATGTCATGTATGGATCTTACCTTTTCTTTCTGATCTCGTCTGTTGGTCTCATGTGACCGCATAGTCATTGTCGTGGTAGCTCGCATGAGCTGTCATGGTGAGCCGGCATTACATTATCATAGTGATACGTAGTGTCATCAGTGTGCATGAGCAGTGCATATTGTTATGGTGACGTGTTTCTGTCGTCCATTTTGTATACTAGAGGCGACATCTTGGTTTCTTCCGTGGCACGTGGTTGCTGTGTGACCCAAAAGCTTCTAATAGGACGAGGCTGTGCTCGACTGAATGGGGGTCTTTTTGTTGGCTCGGATTCCCACACGCCCCCCCCCCCCCCCCCCCCCGGTTACTTCCTAGAATTAACACAAATAACCCGACAGTTACGTAAAACGACAAAGAGAATCGCCGAAATGGACTTCATTTAGTTCGGATTCCTCCAGACTTTTCTTTGCAATAGTAGCATGTGGTGCTGTAGACACCTCGAAAGTACGTTCACTTGAGAAGGAGGAGAACTTTTACTGGTTCGGATTATCCCCAAATGCTCGTTTACTTCCAAGAATTACCACAAACAATCCGACAGCTATGTTTACAAGTTTGAATTCCTTCGGAATCCTCATTTTTGTCCAGAAGCTAGGTTATTGTTTCTGTCTACCCGACCATATTCGTTCGGACTAGTTTTAACCTCGTTTCACGTCCTCGTGTTCTCGTCTAGAATAGCACGAGTAATATTTTGTTTTGTAGGTCATCCAATCAGATCACTTTACTACAATCAACTAGCCAATCAGATCACTGTATTCATCTAAACTTCGTCCACTCTCGCATCGGTATCTGATATAAGGGTTCCTAGGAATAAGTCCAAGAGTCAATCGAGCAGTAACTGAAACAGTCATCGCTCGGGCGACTTGACTCTTATCGATGAAATGAGCCATCGAGCAACTGCTCGGAGTGACTCCACATTCAACTCTTCGACTCAGTTCGGAAAAAGGTTGCGCCGACGACAAACCAGGTTTGTGATGGGGTAGCAAGCGTGGGATGCCGGGAAATATGGATCATGATTTAATCAAATGCGTCAAAGGTCCATGGGAGTAATCGCTCATTGGAATAAATACTCTGTGACTCTTCGACTTCTCTCGTAAAACTGGAGTACCCACTCCCGGTCGGGTGTAAGATAGTTGCTGTAAGCGAGATTCCAAGCTCTTATACAGCTTCTTGGAGTCTTACCATCGGTTTCTACCACTTTCTCAGCTGTCAATCTTGCAGCCGACTGCAAATAGTCCAGACTGCGTATTGTCCACGAGTGTGATAGTCCAGTTCCCTGAGTGGACTCGATTGTACCAAATAATTAAGTGGGTGCAAATATTTAATCGAGCGTAATGCGAAGATATTATTATTTAAAAAGAGTACTCGTACTAAATTCCACGGGTTTTCTCAGCGAAATATAGATTGTAAAATAAAAACTCCGAGAAAATATTTCAAACTATCATATTTTACAAGAACAGATTTGGTTGTGGGAAGGATTCCGCGTGATCAGACTTTCCTAAAGGTGTCTTCAGTTCTTCACAGCGAGTCCCTCGATGCTCATGTTACTCTTTTGGGAGTATTCTAAATATCCTACAGAAACACAACAGATGTTTTCTCATTTCGGGTACGTTTCAGTGAACTATTCTGGTTTACTTGGTTTAATATTCCATGTAAACCTAAACTGTGGTTTAGAAATCCCAATGAAACGATATGTTTAATGAAAATACTTTTCCACGTAAACCCTGGCGCGATGTCGCTAGGAAACGTGAAGCGTGGACGCGTTGTTAGGCGACGGTGATATCCAGAGCGTGGGAAACACATCCCTATTCTCATCATTTTTAAACAATCTTAGATTTATATTTATTTATTTATTGGTGTTTAAGGTCACTTACTTGTGCACAATGGCTAATCGTGACCGTGACAGTGTTACGGCTGGAGGAAGCCGGAGTACCCGGAGAGAACCACCGAGCATCGACGAGCAACTGTCAGCTCCTCAACATTCTAACTCTGTTCAAGCTCCGCTCAAGCAGGGTTACAGCGGTTGAAGACATGTGCACCTTCGACGTGCAGTACGCCTTAGTTCACGGCGGCATCGTGACCCCGTGTAGGCAGCCGGGATAAAGCGCCTTGTCCAGTTATATTTGTAACAATAGTTGGTCCAAATTGAATCGATTTCATTGTCAGTTGCAGTATATTTCCTTTAATATCTGACGTACAATGTTTCATATTCAGGATGAATGATGAATGAAAAGTTTCAGCGCGCCAAAGGCGAACAGAGACGATGTGAGATTTGAAATTCGATGAATGAAAAGTTTCAGCGCGCCGAGGGCGCACAGGGACGGTGAAGGATTTGAAATCCCTTGCGACCCAAATAACTTTATTTGCTTATTAATTCATCTTCAGGTTATGTGACGTCCGGTATATCATAGGGGGATCATAGAGTGAGAGTGGGGCAATAATAGTTACCGGTAATGTAGTAAACAAACAAGCTCGGCGGTAACTTCCAAGAGTCCAAGAGTCAATCAACAACAATAAAGATATCTCTACAGAATATCATAATAAAAACAAATGCAAATTGACGAGGAGAGAAAAAACGAAAGAATTTTTTTCAGAAAATAGACAAAATTCTTATCAAAACTCATTAAAAAAATTTTATTCCACAAAATATATAAAATTTTGATCAAAAATCATTAAAATATATTCAAATAATAAATTTTCTAAATAACTGAATAAAATATAAATTTCAAAAAATTAAACTAAAAGTGAGAAGATTCGACCGACCACCAGTGCCGAATGTTCCCGGCCGAATGTTCCCCAGCCTTTTTACGGTAAACTATTTTACAGTCATTTTGAGATATCATCATCAGCCTTATGTCCGGACGGTGAAAAGGTGGGAAAGAACGGGTGTTGATACTCGATGTTGAAGTTTTTCAGGCAAGTATAGTCTGCCTTTATTTTGAAGTAGATTAGGCCTTCATCGGCAAGTATAGCCTGCTTTGGGCTTGTTAGCTGTGTACTGAACTATTAACCATTACGAAAGCAACGGACCTTGACAAGGTTCCACCAACCTGAACATTCCTGGTTCAGGTAACAGGCCTGCTATTTTCTATTGAGCCGGGACCGGAAGTGCGCTAAAGAAGCCCTTTACAAAAAAATGGCCTAGAAAGCGGGACGCCGGACCAACGCTCGCCTCCCTGGTGGTGGATGCCCTCTGATGTCATATCTTTGTCGTGTATGTTTTTCAGGCAAGTATAGTCTGCCACTAGATAAGTGTTGGAGCTATCACTGGCAAGAAAAGTCTGCCTCAAGCTCTTATGTTAGTGGTTGTTGGCTGTTTTGGTGTTGCTCTTGGTCGGTCTGGGTGTATCCTTTCGCCAATTCTTTTTGCATTGTGCATCAAAGATTTAGGAGATGAACTCCTGCATAGCGACGAGGGGGTAGCAGTTGGGGACTTGAAGATCCCAGGGCTATTTTTTGCAGACGATGTGGTGCTAGTGTCAGAAAGCGAAGAGGGGCTAGCGAAAATGTTGGGAATTGTTGGGACATATGGGAGCAAATCATTACGTGTACGCTTCCTGTAAAACCGCCAATCGACTCCCCACTAACTGCTCTATGAGGTGGGGTATCAAAACCCAACCACTAAACTTCAGTAAGATGTACTATCGGTTATAATTGGCACGATGTGTTTCCCAGTGTTGTGACAAGGTTATGCTTCCGACACAAAATAGGACCTCCAAACATCATTTCTCTGCAAATCGGCCGTTGATAATTAGGGAAAAAGCGCATCGCTCCCAAACTACATAAATAAAAATAAAATCGTTTAAATTTATTTCGAAATATCATACAAAATGTCTTTTGAGGGCAGTTTCGATCTCGCATGAATATTTGTGAAGACCTTCTCGTTACTTTTTGTCGATGTCGGTGTTTCTTTGATCCCGTAATTTTTGGATACCAATTAGCACATTTTTCCAACCAGTCGGGCAAATACTACTTTTAATATCATAGGGAAATTTTAAAAACACGTTTCGTTTCGAATATATTGAGTAAAAATCAGTGTGATTTCGTCCTTGAATTTTTACAATCCGACTATTATTAGCGATGTTACGCCAAAAATGGAAATAAAAAAAAATCTCATTTGTAACAGGTTGAAGAACCTTTCGAAAAGAGTCATTCAAATACACACCTTTTTTATTCGACAGTGGTAGAAATATTCCGGGCAATGAAAAAGAACCTTACACAATTTGGTTGCGTTTCCAGGTATTCGCATGAAGGACAGCTGACGTCGACTTTACAGGTTGAGAACAACGTAGTTTCGTTACCCACTAAACAGGCCAAATTGCCAGAGTTATAAGACCACAGACGTATGGAAACCTGATCTAAATCACCCTACCTCAAAACACCTCATTCTTGTATGCACCCCCCCCCCCCCGACATATATAATACACATATATGTGTGTTATTTCTTTTGGAAGTGGGGGGCATATATAAGAGGGAGGTGTGACGTTGGGGGTGATGTGATATTAATCAGGTCTCCAGACGTCTGTGGTTACACTAGGCAGAGGGGGCGGGATGCACAGCAAATCCGAATGACGACATCCCCTTTAATCCGAGGATGATATACAACATTTCTCAATAAGAAAAATAAGCGTCCAACGGGTAATATTGGATTTCAAGGTGTGCAGAGAACGAGCCGGTCCATCGCGAACTCGCCCCAGTGACGCGGCAAAGCATCCATGTTTTACAAGGCGATGTTCCCACTCAACTTGGCGGAGCAAAAATATAAAAAGAATATCCAAAAGACGGGTGCAGAATGTTAATCTGCACCCCCCCCCCCTCCCCCCCCCCCCCCCCCAAAAAAAAATGTTCTTGGTATAAAAAATGCAGTGGAAGACCAGTCGGGTATAGATATCATCTGACTGGTTGGTTGGTGAAGGGGGGAGGGGGGGGGGGGGTAAGTACAAATTCAATCAACGGTACATGGAGAGAAATTCTAAACAGAAACACGAACAGAGTGGAATTTTCACACATATATCGTCTTAACTCATGTGAAAGAAGCATTTCATTGGACTGAGGGTCCTTTGAACGACAACCTACGGTCCATCTGCAGAAATATGCTGGGAATTCTTGGGACATATGAGAGAAAATCAGTGGAGACTCAAACTTAATGAAAGCAAGAGCAAAGTTATACCTGTGGGCCACAAAGTGGGCCCCACTCGAAGGTGGAGAGTGGGGAGTTCTGTATTCCGGAAGGTAGCAGCAAACTACGAATATCTGGGGGGTAAATAAAAACATCACAGGAAGAGGCATCTACCGAAACCACACAAATAAATTGATTCTGAAGGGGAAGCGAATCCTTAACCAAATGAAACTAATAGGAGAAACAGTTTCATTAAGGTTTTCGTGGGGAAAAGGCCAAGTATAACATATGGTACGGAAGTGGTACCCCTAAACCAGACGGCTGTAAAGAGCTTGGAAATCCCGCAGAACGATGCAGGCCGATGGATAACGGGGTCGAGTAATGTCGCAGTACAAGAAGCAATCAGGGGTGAGCTTGGTTGGATGAGGATCAAGGACAAGATAGACTTATTGGAACTCGGTTATCTTAATTATCTGGTAAATCCCCCCGACAGCCGATGGTGTAAAGTAATGTTCCTGAGAATTTTCAACTCAAATATCAAGACAGAGTGGATGGTCCAACTGAGGGAGCTAATAGAGAACTACTCATTGCCGAAGATCTCGGACCTAGACGTTGGGGCAAACCAGGATAAAAAAAATCGTCAGAGAAGAGGTCATGGAGGATGGTAACCGTAATTGGCGAGAGGGGTCGAATCAAAGAAGTCTTTGGGTGGCCTGCGTGATAAAGAGAAGCCTGGTTTTGAAGAGTACCTTCATGGCACTTTTTTTGGGGGGGGGGGGGCACTGTTGTTCAAGCTGAGGTCGCGATCCCTGGAGCTGAGAGGGAAAATGGGAAAAACAGTGAAAAGGACTGCCAGATGTGTAATTTGGGCATGGTGGAGACCCTGGAACACTTTATTCTAAAATGCCCAAAATACCAGTCTAAAAGAATAATATTCACTGGGAGTATAATGGGGAAGTGGGATGGGAGAATGAAGGACATGTGGTTAGTGGGAGACTCAAAGGAGAGGGTTAATATGCTAATCGGAGAGATTGGGAAGAATGGGGCAAAGGATGTCATCAAGCAGTTCGTCTCCGAGTGTTGGGAAGCGAGAAGAAGCGTTGGAATAGGGAGGCAGTTGGGAGTACAGGGGTAACCAAGGCCTTCTCATCCGAGAACCGCGACAAATCAGCGGCCGGCCAAAGTGTTATTATTATTATGTAGGGTGGTCGAATGCTGTTACATTCGTTGTATCTGCTTGGGTTCGTTTTGTGGCGGTCTGTTCTGTGTGTCTGCAGTGACTGAAAATGGAGAGAGAGAAAATGATTAGTGCCCCCCCCCCCCCCCCCCCTCCCCCCTTCTTTCCCGCGTCTGTTCTTGTCTTGTGTTTTTCAGGCAAGTTTTAACTGCTCAGAGAAACGACCTAGTTATTATTCTGTTTGTCTGCGCATGTTCACAATAAACCAAACAAACCAGAACAGCTCACTGAAACGTACCCTTGGTGTTTACTTCCGTCGCACAGATAAACAGTTTTGCTATTTAAATAGCATGTTTCGGTCTTGTGCACTTGGAGATTTTCGGACACTTTGAATGTCAGCATGGGGTGTGGTAGCTCGAGTGACACGGGAACCGTTCAAAGTGGATCCCCTAGTAAGTTTGGATTGGAAAGACGGGTGGAACTATCATCACGGTTGACGTTGTTACGGCGGTTCTGAATCAATTTGTATTACTTACTTATTGTAATGTATTATGTAATTTGTAAACATCGATGGCAACTATGACAGTACGAGTAGTACAGTACTAATAGTAGGAGTTTAGGGGTACAACTTCTGTACCATGAGGTTCAACGCCAAAAAGTGTTACATCCTCAGCATAAAGAATAAGATGAGCCATTTCTATAACCTAAACAACTATGGAAACCCTTAGCGGACACGCCAATCGCTAATCGCCAAGCGTGTTCACCGATGAGCATTCCTACCCTCTCCCTCGTGTCCCCCCTCAGCCATCTATCCGTTTTTCCTTCATCCCATTTCTACATTATACTTCCAGTAAATTTTATCCTATGAGGCATATATTGTGGGCATTCTAACTCCAGGGTCTCCAATACTCCGGAGGTGCACATTTGGCATTCCCTTTCTCCATCCCTTCCAATTTCACCCCGAAGCTCAAGTGATCTTGACATTAGTTTGAACAGCAGTGACCCCCCAAATGTGCCATCTAGGTACTTTTCAAAGGCTGGCTTTTCTTCATATCGTAACCCCCACAATGATTTTATACGCTAACTCCTGCTCGCCAGTTTCGATTGCAGTCTTCCATGACTCGCTCTATGACAAACGGTTTGGCTTCCTTCATCCCTTTTTCTATGTCTGAGACCTCTAAAGAGTAGTTGTCCATTAGTTCCCTCACATGTTTTGACCACCCTGTTTCTATATTAGAGTTCCAAATAGTATTAAGCATCAATTTGCACCACCAGCTGGCCTGTCGGGCAGGTTTCTCAAGTACCTAGTTAAAGTAACACAGTTTCCCAAGATCTATCCTGTACTTTATTTTTATCCACCAAGCTCCTCCTGACTGCTAGGCGGGTGAGATTCTGGGAACAGATTTAAAAAAAAAAAACGGCAAGGAGAGAAGACTTTAGAACTGGGAAAGAGAGGTGGACACACTTGTATTTACTGTTTAGGTTCCGTGAAACGCTTTCATTCTCGACAACTCCTTTGAAAATGAGTAGATGTTCCTCCATATATACAGGGTTTTCATTACTTGGATTTATGATTACAAGAATAACAATTTAAGTAATATCTTGGGAGAAGTTCATACATGGATCAGTCTCTGAATTATTGAAAATGCGATTTTTGACGACATTTAAAAAATAAATTAAAGAGAAGGACTTCAACCCAATGACCCAGAAATGCCCCCCCCCTCCCCCCCGTAATCTTCCAATCCCTGCCAATGCGCCGCCGTTTGTCTAACTATGCCACAGTCCAAAATTGTACTCATTGCCTGCAGTGTACTTTCGTTTTGTTTGTTAATTCAGTTAACGCACAAAGCCATTCAATTTTTTGAGGATTTGGTAGGGGACACGGTTATGTGGAAATCACAATGTCTCTCAACACCTATATGCGAAGATGTATGACCTCAACTCAGGCCAGCTACTATAACAACTGAAAGTTCATATAGCAAAAGGTTCAAAGTGGGCAGAAGTGTGTTCAGAGGAGAATTGAAACTCTTTCAATTTAAATGATTCGTATGCTGCATTTGTTTCTAATACTCATTTGTCTATTTGTCTGCTGCAGGGGGTGGCGCCGGGGGGGGGGGGGGGGGGGGGGGGGGGTCTAGAGCTCCCTTTCCCATCGGCAAGTGTAACCCCCCCCCCCCTCCACACACACAGTTTGCGCTACTGTATGTTATCCCGCGAAACAAACTTTCTTTAGCGTGCAGAAAGCAAAAAAATACTTTCCGACAATCAACATTTTTTTCTTCTTTTGTGAGTACCGGTATCAGAAGTTTTAACAGTTTTTCACAAAATTCCAGATCGAGTCGAGAAAAAATATTGGGTCCATGAGAAAAGGCAAATTTTGCCCAGAGTGCTTCCCAAATAGCTTCTGATAGGCTTTTAGTTTAAAAAATTATATGGGGGGAGGGCCCCAGCCCCCCACCCCGCTCATTTCTTCACGCTCCCAGCGCTCGCAACAACGGGGCTTCGCTTCATCGATCTGATGACACCTGGTGTAGCCCCCTGTCGAAAAAGGAAGCCCCCCCCCCCCCACCTTGTCGGAGATATGCTGGCACCACCCCTGGCTTGCAGCAATGTTGGCATTTTGTTGGCTAATTTGCAAGTAGACATGGTCTGGCGAACATTTACCCCCGCTCCCTCCCTCCCCCCCACACACACACACACAAACACCACCAAAAAGGCATGGGCAGAGGAAAGCTATATTTCATTTTTTTTTGCAGGTCAATACGCACATATTTACATACACGCTCATTGTTATTGATATCTTATTTTTAGTATTATTCGATGAAAGTCGGAAGCGTGGGTTAGGCTGACGCATAACCATGATCTTTTGGGGAGGTTGTACGTCATTACAAGTTAATGCCCTTAATCAACTGTAGAAACTTTATACATTCACATTGTTTATTTTAAATAAATGGGATGATATACAATCTCAGTCCAACCTGGTCTTATATTTAAGTTTAGATCTTAACATGGGTCGACAGTCAACTGTAATTGTTTGATATTGAATTGTAACATTTGTATGATGTTATATATTTATCCCCCCTCTCCCCCCCCCCCCCCCTTTGAAAGTATTATTATATACAATTAACGGAACATTTAGGCACTCTAATGAGCAACTAGGGTACATGGCAAACGATTTCATTCTTCTCATGTTGCCTAGATATGGCTTAAATGGTATGTATTTGGTGATAATAAACTGCGCGTAAATGTCATTTGAACCGAATTCAACCGTTCAACTGCCAATCATGAACGATTTTATTTTTCTTCTGTTGCTTCATATATATAGTTATTTGTTAGCAGATACATTTGACAATATTGAGATCAGCTGTGGTTGAGAAAAAAAGTGTCATGGTTTTGGAATACGAGGTACAATCACGTCAGGGGTTGATTGTGACATGGATGTTTTAACCCACACATGAGCACTAAACGAATTGGCGAATAGCTCACAAGCGAATGGCAAATATCTTCCAGCGATTTGCGAATAGCGGTCGACAACTACGAGAGTCGTCATTCGCCAATAGTCAAATTTATACCGCTTTTCGCCATTCGCTCGTCTCTAAATGCCATTTGCTAACCGCCAAACGCCAATTGCTATTACTAGTAGCCAGGCGCAAATTACAAATTAATCACCAATCGCCATTTGTAACTCACCAATCGCCGATAACAAAAAATGCCATTCGCTTCGCCAATCGCCAATCAGCGAACAACCAACCATCACGCTCGTCTCAAGCCTGCTGAGAATAATAATGGCGGAATTCTCACAATAACGTACGTTTCTGGCGAATAGCAATTTGCTACAAGCATTTCAGACAAAAGGCTGATAAATTGCGATTGGCAATCAAAAAGTGACGGCTGGTATGGTAACATTGATGAGCAAGAAAAAAAAAATGACGGTTAGCAATTAATTATTGGCGATTGGCATTGTTGCAGGGTCCAAATACCAGTTAGCGATTAGCGATTGACAACAAAAACAGTTAGCGATTAGCAATTGACGACAAAAACAGTTAGCGATTGCCGATTGACGAATGGCGATTAGTGTGTCTGCAGAGCCTCAAAAAAAGCATTCGGCGACTAGCGAATGGCTATTGGCATGTCCGTTAGGGCGCACGTAACTTGCGATTGGCGAATGGCGATCGGATTGACAACTGGTGATTGGCGACTGGCAATTGGCGATTGGTGTGTCCGCTAGGGGTTTCCATAAAACAACACAATTCTACAACAAGTTATCAGCAGCAGCCCAAGTTCAGCGATCTGAACGTAGTTTCTAATTTCTACCCCTCTAGTAGCTCTACATTCAGATTCTTCCCATTCATTCCTACAGAAAAAGTTCCCATCCAGTTCTTATGGGAACTCAAAACTCGAAAATAGCAATATTTTTCAAGCTTTCGCCCTTATTACCGGTTCCAGGTCAACTCGCCCTCGGGTCAACTCGCCCCGCCAGTTTTCCCGGGTCGACTCACCCCCGATCGGGGGTGAGTTGACCCGCATTTGAGGGTGCCAGTTGACCCGGGAAAATTTTTTGGGGGGGGGGTGGGCAATTTTTTTTACAAAATTGGGGGAGGGGTAATTTTTTTTTTTTTTGTTAAATTGCCGAGAAAAACTGAAAACTGAAAAATAATAACTGATGTACTTACCTTCAAAATTTTTAATCATCCTTTTAGAAAATCCAAGAATCAAAAACGTAAATCCTTTCATAGAAAACCCATGGAATAACAGGGAGCACATACACACAACATGCTAACATCTTGAAGGCAGACGATACAATGATTGAATAAAAAACAAATCTACAGGGACCGAGTTGACACAAATTACTCAAACTGAATAGCGGTTTTTCAAAAACATCTTTGATGAATTATTTTTTTTTTAACAGTCAAGATGTTTGTTTTTACAGTAATCACATACCAGTTGGTGTTTATTTGAGATTGATTGTGTGGCTGATTGCCTTTTTTATTCACAAGCGTAAATATGTATGTATATATGTTATTAATTGTGATGCATTTTCCTGAACTCATGTGTAGTTTCATTATTCAGAACTTGATCAACATAAAATGTATTACAATCTGAACGTAAGTTTCCTCATTCCTCATCAAATATCCCTCGGCAAAAAACATTTGCGATTTCAATACATTTTCTTGAACTCCGGAAAAAACAAACGAAATGCATCTTGCCTTTCATTTGTCTTTTCCTTGAGTTCCAAAAAATGTATTAAAATCGGAACCTACTTTTTCCCATACCACATGATATTCCTCGGCGAAAATCAGTTGTGATTTCAATACATTTTCTCGAACTTCGGAGAAAACAATTCCTCGGCGAAAAGGAAATAGGTTTTACTTCCCCATTGTTCGTCATATATTTCTCGGCGATTTCATTACATTTTCATGTTTAATTAGTATAAATGTGTCTTTACGTGTTTTGTATGAGTGCTGTAACCAACTTTATATTGTAATTTATATTGTAAAATAATAAAATATATATTATTGAAATAAAAAATGCTGGTCTGGCTGGACTTCATAATATTGTTGTAAATAATAGATTATAGTATTGAAATAAAAAAAAAATGCTGACATAACTAGAGTTACATTTTTTTTAACTTGTGGCGACTTGACCCGGGCTGATTTGACCCGAGGGCGACATGACCCGAAGGCGAGTTGACCCAAGGGCGAGTTGATGCATTCCCTTATTACCGGCTGCAATCGATAGTACCGTACACGTATTTCCTTACATTTGGGCAGAGTTTATTGATCCCAACTATGTTTTATCCTTTAATTATTGTTATAATATGAAATTTAGGCAAACCTAAAAGCGAGCGAAAGTGATGCATTAGGCCTGAAGTGCTGTAGGCCTACATTGACTGGTAAAGGATAGGGGACCAACCAAATTTCGAGATGACTATTTTTATCTGCATTTTGATTGGAAGATATTATTTTCCAGTGCTCTGATTGAAAGATAATTTTATCATTGCTTTGATTGGAAGATATATTTATGGCGTCGTTGTTTTCCGGAATTTATCCAAGGAATTATGGAAATTGCTGTGTTCATTTTTATTTTTTCACAAATAGCGTGTAGCATTTATTGTTACTATTACCAACTGTTAGTAGCCACATAAATATACGTAACTGCCAAAATGTAGTATCGTTCTTCGATAAATAAATCATTTCTTCAATTGCGAATGTCAATTTCCGCCATGCGCAAACATGTCAGCGTCCTTGTGTACCACTTCCGTTGACAAATTTTGAAGTTGATGCCTTTGAGATTAGCTTGGCTTTGAGTTCATACAAATGGTACATACGTGTTGCCTAATAGCTTGCAAAGCAAGCGATCCGAGTACGGGTCGCTTTTGCTCATTATGAATACTCTCGAAGCGTCAATGAATGTTTTGAAATCGTCCATGTTTTTGTATAAATATAAAACAGTAAAAACAATAGCCCGGTAATGGCGCCGAAACGAATAGTCCTTTTCATTGATGCGGAATCAGAAATTTGATCGCATTTGCGCATAGGTGGTTGATAACCTCCTCTCTGTGAATGCGACTGAGTTTGATAATCTTCTCTGCGTGAATGAGATCGAGATTTCGACGCTTCGAGAGTATTCATATAACGTTAACAAAAGGATAAAACATAATTTGTATCAATAAACTCTGCCCAAATGTAAGGAAATACGTGTACTATCGACTGCAGCCAGTAATAAGGGCAAAAGCTTGATATATATTCCTATTTTCGAGTATTGAGTTCTCATAAAAACTTGATGGGAACTTTTTCTATAGGATTGAATGGGAAGAATCTGAACGTAGAGGGTAGCCACTACGTTCAGATCGCTGAACTACCAGCAACCCGTACCTAGCCTCACAGGTACTCGGCACAAGCTGTGGAATCGAAAGAAAAATGATATTTGGTAGCATTTTTGAATCGATGCTGACGTGCCCCCATATTGGTATATAAATATTTACAAAGTACACAACTCGCTTTTTCAAAACGATAGCACTCATCTTCGTTATACCCCCCTCATATTTGATTCACATAACGTATCCAGCAGTACCCAGTGGAAAGGAGAATGAATAAGCTTTACAGTGGTGTATTACACAACCGTTGGGTGTTCTTGGGTTGTTCATGATAACTGGGAAAACTTGCAGAAAAGGCCGAAAAACATTTAGTCGGGCAAGATAGTGTACAGTGGAAAGTGGGTTACAAGCGACAATTATCCAATTTATTATAAATAATTTGAGACCCCACAGTCTATGGAGGGCAGATTGAACCATTAACTGTCTACCTTTATCAATTACTAATCTCTGATCCACATTTATTCATTTCTGGCAATCACATTTGCCGTTGATACATTTTTTAATCTTTTCTTGGAAACTCATGAAGTCAACGGCGGCATAGAAGCTAAGATGCTCCCCAAAACATCCCATTGGCTACTATTTAAAACAAGCCAATGGGAGAATGGGGAAAATTTGCCGTATCTATGGATGCAAAAAAACTTCATTAGATTTGAAGTGACGGCTAAAAAGTGTATAAACGGTAAATGTGATCACCAGAAATGAATAAACATGGATCCGAGATTAGTAATTGATAAAGGTATATGGTTAATGTTTGAATCTGCCCTCCATAGACAATGGGACTTCAATTTATTTTTATAAATTGGATAATTGTCGCTCGTAACCCACTTTCCACTGTACACTATCTTGTCCGACTAAATGTTTTTTGGCCTTTTCTGCAACTTCTCCCAGTTATCATGAGCAACCCAAGAACACCCAACAGTTGTGCAATACACCACTGTAAAGCTTATTCATTCCCCTTTCCATTGACACTGGGTTCTGCTGGATACGTTATGTGAATCAAATTTGAGGGGGGTATAATGAAGATGAGTGCTATCATTTTCGAAAAGCGAGTTGTGTACCTTGTTAATATTTATATACCATTAAGGGGGCACGTCCGCATTGATTTAAAAATGCTATCAAATATCATTTTTCTTTCGATTTCACAGCATGTGCTGAGTACCTGCGCCTAGCCTAGGCATCCAACTCTCTGAGGACATGAAGTGGACCACGCACATCACTAAAAAAGCCAACTCAACACTAGGCTTCCTGAGAAGAAACCTAAACAATTGTCCACAGGTAAGCAAATGCTTCGCATATCTATCTCTCATCAGAAGCACTCTCGAATATGTGGCAGTAATATGGGACCCATATCAAAAGAAAGATATAGACAAACTTGAGCGTATTCAAAATCGTGCTGCTCGCTTCATCACAAAGGATTAGAAATCAAGAGATAGTGGGTGTGTCACCAAAATGTGCATAATCTTGAACTGCCATCACTAAAATTCACACGACAGCAAATCCGACTACAGTATATGTACAAAGTGGCTGAGGGGCTGATACAAGCCTTACCTCCAGACCAATTCCTGGAAGCAAAGAAACAAGGCAGACGCATAACAGCAAGGAATCTACCAAGCTATTATAGTGATAATATAATTGAACGTTCAGTAGTAAACAACAACAGGGGATTCACTGTACAAACAGCAAAAACTGAACAATATAAAAATTCGTTTTTTATAAAAACAGTGATGGAGTGGAACCATTTGGATAACACGGTTGTCTGCACAAAAACACCGGAAGAGTTCAAGGAGAAACTCGACAGCAACCTGACAACACCGTAAAGCGCCCTTCTATCCATTGCAACACGCCGGAAGTGGATTGCCGCAATGTATAATACAGATACAGATGTTATACTGCCAAGTATAACATATGGTACAGAAGTGGTACCCCTAAACCAAACGACTGTTAAGAGCTTGGAAACCATGCAGGCCAATGGATAACAGGGTCGAGTAATGCCGCAGCACAAGAAGCAATAAGGCCATTCAGGGATGAGCTTGGGTGGATGAGGATGAAGGACAAGATAGACTTATTGAAACTCGGTTATCTTAATTATAATATTTGGTAAATCTCCCCGACAGTAGTGTTGAAACGATTACTATTTTTTAAAGTTGACTAGTCGACAGGAGTAATCAATTCAAAATCGACTAGTCGGCTTTTCTGTTGAAAACATAATTGTCTCAGTAAATTAGGTGATAAGAGACTGTTACATGTAAGTTGATAACTCTTTCTTTTAATGACTCGTTTGATGAAGTTTCCTTGTCAGAGTCAGGAACATGGCTGTTCTCTTTTTCGTATTTTGAGTTTTTTAAAATGTCGTGCATATTATAGCCTTAAGTTTTAACCATTCAGTAAAAAAAATTAGGATATCTGGGAAGTGCGTCCTCTGTCCGTACATTAGAAAAAGTACCCAATGATGTTAAAACAAGTTTCGTGAATTTGTAAAATGTTTGAAGTGTGCCGCCATTCGGCCGGTGCAATTAATTAATAACTCCCGAGTCAAATTTTGTGATGGACAGTTTCCTCACCTTCATATCTGGTCTTCGCCAGCTCGCATCCTAACCAGAACAGTAATATCACAGAATATGGAGCTATGGCATTGATTTACCCTTGAGGAAGACAGGGCAGTTGGCTCAAAGAAAATTCACTTATGTACATGTACAAGAATCAGTTTAAGCACAGGAACTCTGCAGAAACTTCAGAGTTACTGTTACGGTGTGGAATTATTAATGATATTGGTAACAGAAAGAAATCTGAGAATCAGCAACAAAACTATGAATTTAACTATTATGAAATTTAATTAAAAAGAATTAATTTATAAAAAAAAATGATACAAAGATCTTTTACACTAATTGGTTTACAGAAAATAAAAACAGTGGTACTTATCAATTATTGAATTAGTCCAAAGTACAGTTTGACAGAATCCAGTAATCCAGTGGTGAAGTATCTTCTGAAGAAAGTTACCAGCTGGTAGATGTAGTATTAAATCCAAGAATGTCTCTTCAGAAACAGTATCCCGTAGATTTGTAATAAAATTTTCACTTAGAAATTTCAGCAGTCTCCAATAAAATATAACAAAATGCTCCGTAAAATTCAAATGGAGTTAAAATGCAAGAAGTATTGGCACCACAGGTAATTTCCAAACAATCCAGTAGAATCCTGGCTTTTCACAAAATATTATTCTGTTTCACAGAAAGTATAAATTCTCTTTCCGAAGACGAACAAATTCTCTTCAAAATTCTCTTTTGGAATCAATCTTCCAAATTCACAAAGAAGCACTGCTTCTATAATAAATGCACTGTTCTGAAACAATAATATTCTCCAATGGAAATAACTGAAGTGAGTCTTTTTGAAAGGCTTTCTAAGAATGAGTTTTTGAATTCTGTTGACAAACCTTTATATAGTAACCAGATAGAATGTCCCAGAAGAGGAAGTTTCTGCAATGTTCTATTAGTTTCTGGGGGATTCTGTTAAAGTTTAAGTAAACAAGGTCATTGACCTATTTAAACAATTAAACAATCAACAGCTATATGTACAATATATCAGTGTAACAAAGATGTAAACAAGGTCACTGAGTGCAAAAGAGTTAGACCAGTCAGAAAATGTAGAAATGAAAAAAAATCTTTCTCACATAATTATCAACTTAAGGATATATCAATCTCAATATAATATGGGGGCTATAACACACCCCGCCTTAAAAGAAAAAGTTTGAAGGTACTGAAAACTTTTTACATAATTTTAGCAGACACTGACTGGTTTACAATACACACACACCATAATCTTCACAATTTTTTTTTTTTTTAATAAACATATATACACTTGAAGTGAATAGGGACCGATCATATCATTTTAAATTAGGATATTCTGGAAAGAGCATCAGCTACAACATTATCTCTTCCCGAAATATGCCTAATCTCTAAATTATATTCTTGAAGGGCTAAACTCTACCGCAATAATCTTTGATTCTTGTTTTTCATTTTATTGATAAAAGTTAAGGGGTTATGATCGGTGTAAACTGTAATTGGACATTGGGCGGTTCCTAGATACACATCAAAATGGGTTAATGCCAAAATTAGAGCCAAAGTTTCTTTTTCTACTGTAGAGTAATTCTTTTGATGTTTGAGAAATTTTCTGGAGAAATAACATACAGGGTGATCAATACCTTGGGAATCTTCCTGGGCAATATACCCACCTGCTCCATTGTCACTTGCATCTATGAATAATTTGAATGGCTTTTCATAATTGGGACTGGCCAGGACAGGGGAATTATTTAATAAAGTTTTTATTCTGTTAAAGGATTTCTGACATTCCTCAGTCCAAACAAACTTAACCCTTTTTCTCAATAAACTGGTCAAAGGGGAGACAACATCTGAAAAATTTAAACAAAATTTTCTATAATATCCAGCCATGCCTAAGAATCTCATGAGCTCTTTTTTAGAGTTTGGTACTGGAAAATTTACAATGGCATCAACTTTAGCCGCAATCGGCCTCACCTGCCCCTGCCCCACAACATGACCTAAATAATTTACAGTTGCTTTGCCAAATTCTGATTTTACCAAGTTAATAGTCAGGTTGGCTTGGGTCACTTTGTCTAAAAATTCTTGAATATGCTTTAGATGATCTGCCCAATTTGTATCTGTGTGTATAATAACATCATCAATATAAGCTTCACTGTGATCTAGGTGTGCAATTAAGTGGTTAACCATGCGCTGGAACATTGCCGGAGAATTTTTCATGCCAAAAGGGGTTACTTTATATTGATACAACCCAAATGGGGTAACAAAAGCAGATATTTCTTTTGCTTTTTCTGTTAAAGGGACTTGCCAATAACCCTTTAACAAGTCAAATTTTGTCACAAATTTAGCATGGCCAAGTTTGTCAATGCAGTCATCAATTCTTGGAATTGGATAATTGTCTGTTTTGGTGAGGCTGTTCACCTTTCGGTAATCCGTACAAAATCTGTAACTGCCATCAGGTTTTGGGACGAGTATACAGGGCGAACTCCAGTTGCTATGGCTAGGTTCTATGATATCATTGTCCAGCATATACTGTATTTCCTTTCGCATGATCTCAGCTTTGAAAGGGTTTAATCTATATGGATGCTGTTTGATGGGATTTGCCTCTCCTACATCTACATCATGAAAAATAACAGATGTCCTACTAGGCACATCGGGAAATAAGTGTTGATATTTGAAAATTAAATCAACTAAATCTTTTCTTTGGTCAGGCAGTAAATAATCTGTTTTATTTTGTAGATCTCTCAGGACATCTGAGTTCTGTAATTTCAGAGGTACATTTTCGCCACCCTCATGAATATCCTCTGCAGGATTTTCCAGCTCATCCATGTGGGTGACTGTTGAGACTGGTAGAGAGTTTGGTTCTCTCTCATAATAAGTTTTCAACATATTTATATGGCACAGCTGAGTATTTTTGAGTCTATCGGGAGTCTCAACAACATAATCAGTATCACTGATCTTGTGCTTAACAATATAAGGGCCTGAATATCTTGCTTGTAAAGCATTGCCCTTTACAGGGAATAATACTAGCACCTTGTCCCCAGGTTTAAAGGAGCGAAATTTCGCCTTTTTATCATACCAGGTCTTCATATGACTCTGGGCTTTCTGTAAATGTTTATTTGCCATTTCTCTGGCCTGGTGCAATTTTTCCTTAAAAGTGGACACATAGTCCAGAAGAGAAATTTCAGTTGGCTCTTCTTCGAGCCATTTCTCCTTCAAAGCAGTGAGTGGACCCCTCACTATGTGTCCAAACACTAATTCAAAAGGGCTGAACCCCAGAGATTCCTGTACAGTCTCACGGACTGCAAATAAGAGGAGATGTACTCCTTCATCCCAATCCTTCTCATTATCCTCCCCATAGGCCTTTATCATGGTCTTCAGTGTTTGATGAAAGCGTTCTAGAGCTCCTTGACTTTCGGGATGGTAGGCACTTGATGTGTACTGCTTAATTTTGAGCTCATACATCACCTGCTGAAAAAGGTTTGACATAAAATTTGAGCCTTGGTCCGATTGCACTGACCTGGGTAGACCGAAAGTTGTAAAAAATTTTATCAAGGCCTTAACTATTGTCTTAGTTTTAATATTTCTTAGAGGTATAGCTTCAGGAAATCGTGTAGAAGCACACATGATGGTAAGAAGATATTCATTTCCAGATCTTGTTCTAGGCAATGGGCCAACACAATCAATAATAATTCTACTAAATGGCTCCTCAAAAGCAGGGATTGGTTGAAGGGGAGCAGGAGGAATCTTCTGGTTGGGTTTTCCTACAATTTGACAGATGTGGCAGGTTTTACAAAATTCGACAACATCCTGTCGAAGCTTAGGCCAGTAAAAACATTGCTGAATACGAGAGTAGGTCTTCCTAATTCCCAAATGTCCAGCCATTGGATTTTTATGAGCCAGGCTTATTATTTCATTCCGGTATTTAGTGGGGACAACTATTTGATAAATAACCTCCCAATCACTATTGGAAGGTACTTCTGGTGGTCGCCATTTCCTCATAAGTACACCAGATTTTCTGAAATAACAGACAGGGGAGTTTTGGGCTTCAGCCTGTGTTAGAGCCTTTTCACGTGGCTCCGCAAGGTCAGGATCACTTTCCTGTTCCTGAATTAAAGAAGTCTGGGAAATGACATTCAAGGAGGTCCCCCTATCACTCTCAGGTGTAGTGGCCTCTTTACAATTTCTAGAGGAGTCATCACACTGACTCAGAAATGTCTGAGACAAATCAATGTCTTCAGAATCCGTAATTCTGTGACTGTTCTTATCCTCAGCTTTGCTGTTTAAATCAACACAATTGAGGTTGTTATCAACCTCAGCTTTCTTTGCCATGGACCGAGTCACAGCACATGCTGGAAAAGCAAAAGGAAAACATTCCTTCAAATTAATAATACTTTCATCTGTGCTCGGCTTATCCACCACTTGAGGTTCTACAGTGACTTTGTCACCAGCTAAGTCATTTCCCAATAATAAAGAAATACCTTTTACAGGTAGAGTAGGTCTGATTCCTACTGTCACAGTCCCATTTACTAGGCTACTTCTTAAATTTATTTTATGAAGTGGGACCTCTAAAGAGTTTGACTCAATACCTGATATTAGAACTTGTGCCCCTGTAGCACTTTCTTCAGAAAATGGCAAAATGCCTTCTAACATTAAAGACTGAGTAGCCCCTGTGTCTCTCAGTATTTTTATTGGTAAGGAACAGTGCTTATCCCCATCAAGGGAAACAAAGCCTTCAGAAATAAATGGCTTATAATTTTCTAAAGCGTCTTGCTTTATAACATAATTTTCAGGGCATGGAGCACATGCTAGTGCATTCTGTGAAGTAGAGGACTCATTTTTCCTTTTTAACAGCCAGCAATCAGGTAATAAATGACCTGCTTTCTTACAATAATTACAAGTTTTAGTTGAACTGTTGGGTCGTAATGGTGTAGGGCTGGCATTGGATGACTTATTCTCATTAGGCTTCCGATTAAATTTAGGTGGTGAAAAGTTTGTAGGATGGGAAGGATGATTGGAAGGATGAGTTTTATCTGAAGCTGGTCTAGGTCCACTTTGGAAAGAATTCTTGTGGGGCCAAAAATTTGTGGCGTTACAACTCATTTTATGAGTTAAGGCATAGTCATCTGCCAGTACTGCTGCTCTATTTAACGTGTCAACTTTTTGTTCATCCAGGTGGACCTTTATATCTGAATGTATCTTTCCTTTAAACTCCTCAATCAGCATCATTTCCTTTAATTTTGTAAAATCTTTCCCTATTTCTTCTGAGTGGCACCACCTGTCAAATAGATTTTGCTTTTCTCTGGCAAATTCCACATGAGTTTGATTTTCATTTTTATAATAATTTCTGAATTTCTGCCTATAGGCCTCTGGAACAAGTTCATATGCCTTAAGTATTGCCTCTTTAACAGCGTCATAATTGTTGCTTTGCTCAGAAGATAGAGCGGAATAGATTTCTTGGGCCTTCCCTTTCAAAACACTTTGCAGTAGCAAAGTCCAGACATCCCTTGGCCATTCTAAACTTGTTGCCAGTTTTTCAAAATGTGAAAAATATTTATCAACTTCTTTTTCTTGAAAGGGGGGAACTAGCCTAACATGTTTAGGTGCATCAAATCTACTTGGAGAAATTACATTTGAGCCTTGATGTTGAGATTCTAATTCTTTTATTTTTATTTCCTTTTGGGCCTGAATTTCTAATTCTTTTAAGTGCATTTCTTTTTGAGCTTCTATTTCCCTTAAGTTTAATTCCCTTTCCTCTTTTTGAGCCTGAATTTGTTCCCTTTCTTTTTGAGCTTCTAATTCTTTTAATTTAATTTCATTTTCTCTTTCTTCTTTTTCTTTTTGAGCCTGAATTTGTTCCCTTTCTTTTTGAGCCTGAATTTGTTCCCTTTCTTTTTGAGCCTGAATTTCAATTTCTCTCATTTTTTGTTGCATTTCTAACTTTTTTAATTCTAATTCTTACTTTTTGAGTTCAAGGGCATCAGTATGTTGTGGTTCAGAGGGGGGAGTTTCAGACTGAGGCAAAAGACCTTCTTCCACATAATGATTAACAATGAGCTGTTTAAGCTTATGTTTGTTCAGACCAGGGGTGGCAGGTAATTTTAGATAATGAGCAAGTTGGAATAAATCCTCCTTCTTAAGAGATTCTAAAAGGGCCAAACTAGGAGAGCCTTCAAATTCAGAAATAAATTCTGTCACAATAAATACCATGATGAAAAGGTTTGCTGGTTCTCAGAATATAAATAATAATACTGAAATTTTCTAAGAAAATTTAAATGTTTTAAAATCGAGCCAAATAATAATTGCAATATGCAAATAAAGTTTTCTCGTTATCTTATACTCAATCTCGGCAACGAGCCCCCAATTTCTGTTACGGTGTGGAATTATTAATGATATTGGTAACAGAAAGAAATCTGAGAATCAGCAACAAAACTATGAATTTAACTATTGTGAAATTTAATTAAAAAGAATTAATTTATAAAAAAAAATGATACAAAGATCTTTTACACTAATTGGTTTACAGAAAATAAAAACAGTGGTACTTATCAATTATTGAATTAGTCCAAAGTACAGTTTGACAGAATCCAGTAATCCAAGTGGTGAAGTATCTTCTGAAGAAAGTTACCAGCTGGTAGATGTAGTATTAAATCCAAGAATGTCTCTTCAGAAACAGTATCCCGTAGATTTGTAATAAAATTTTCACTTAGAAATTTCAGCAGTCTCCAATAAAATATAACAAAATGCTCCGTAAAATTCAAATGGAGTAAAAATGCAAGAAGTATTGGCACCACAGGTAATTTCCAAACAATCCAGTAGAATCCTGGCTTTTCACAAAATATTATTCTGTTTCACAGAAAGTATAAATTCTCTTTCCGAAGACGAACAAATTCTCTTCAAAATTCTCTTTTGGAATCAATCTTCCAAATTCACAAAGAAGCACTGCTTCTATAATAAATGCACTGTTCTGAAACAATAATATTCTCCAATGGAAATAACTGAAGTGAGTCTTTTTGAAAGGCTTTCTAAGAATGAGTTTTTGAATTCTGTTGACAAACCTTTATATAGTAACCAGATAGAATGTCCCAGAAGAGGAAGTTTCTGCAATGTTCTATTAGTTTCTGGGGGATTCTGTTAAAGTTCAAGTAAACAAGGTCATTGACCTATTTAAACAATTAAACAATCAACAGCTATATGTACAATATATCAGTGTAACAAAGATGTAAACAAGGTCACTGAGTGCAAAAGAGTTAGACCAGTCAGAAAATGCAGAAATAAAAAAAAATCTTTCTCACATAATTATCAACTTAAGGATATATCAATCTCAATATAATATGGGGGCTATAACAGTTACGGCGCTTCAACTGACTCTTGTGTGGAGTG
Source organism: Pictodentalium vernedei (assembly GCA_031216915.1). Taxonomy (NCBI): domain Eukaryota; kingdom Metazoa; phylum Mollusca; class Scaphopoda; order Dentaliida; family Dentaliidae; genus Pictodentalium; species Pictodentalium vernedei. The sequence continues at coordinate 207,159,003 of CM062292.1, forward strand.
CAGAGTACTGCGGACGAATGAGAGGAGAATGAACTTAGCGTGCCCTAACCCTTTACCTGACGTAACGGCCAAAACCGGCCAGCGATATGAGTGTTTCAGGCATGTATTTTATTTTTATATCATTTGAAAAGTGTGGGCAACTTGGGTGAGGGACAGAACACTTGCATGAATTAACAGCATAGATTTGAAGTTGTACATCAAAGTATTTTTCTTCAACACGTGCCAGTGATTAGGTTAGGTGAAATCAGTGCTTGTAATGCTGCTGAAATCTAAGTTGTAACATTATCGGCTTCAGCAAACAACAATGATTACATTGATATCCACTTTTCAATACAATTTAAAATAGGTCCACCATGAAACAGAAATGTCTGATGTTTGTAATCATTAACCCCCACTATTGGCATTTTACGACTTCATCTTTGAGTTTCCAGACTAGTCGACTGGCAGATTTCAGAGTCGATTTTTTCGAAAATCCAATCGACTTCGACTAGTCGACTAATCGTTTCAACACTCCCCGACAGCCGATGGTGTAAAGTAATGTTCCAGAGTATTTTCAACTCAAAAATCAAGACAGGGTGGATGGTCCAAGTGAGGGAGCTAATAGAGAACTACTCATTGGAGATCTCAGACCAAGACGTACATGTAGGGGTAACCCAGGGTAAAAAAATCATCAGAGAAAGTGTCATGGAGAATGTAATTGGCGAGAGGGGGTCAACTCAAAGTGAAGGAGGTCTTTGGGTAGCCTGCATGAGAAAGAGAAGCCTGGTTTTGAAGAGTACCTTGATGGCACCTTTGGGGGGGTCACTGCTGTTCAAGCTGAAGTCGCTGTCCCTGGAGCTGAGGGGAAAAATTGGGAAAAACTGAAAAGGAGTGCCAGATGTGTAATTTAGGTGTGGTGGAGTTCCTGGAACACTTTCTTCTAGAATGCTCAAAATACCAGTCTAAAAGAATAATATTCACAGAGAGTATAATGGGAAAGTGGGATGGGAGAATGAAGGACATGTGGTTAGTGGATGTCTCAAAGGAGAGGGTTAATTTGCTAATCAGAGAGATTGGGAAGAATGGGGCAAGGGGTGTCATCAAGCAGTTCGTCTCCAAGTGTTGGGAGGAGAGAAGAAGCATGGGAATAGTGAGGTGGTTGGGAGCACAGGGGGACCTTGCCAGAGATTGCAGAGAACTGCGACAATTCAGTAGCCGGCCAAAGTGTTATTATTATTATAGTACTAATAGTAATAATAGTACTGTTCTAATCAACACTTTTTGTGACAAACGTTTTGTATGTATTCTGATTGTCTTCTTGAAAATCATGAAAAATATTAGGCCACACTTTATCCCAGTTGCCTACATGGTGGCATGATGACGCCATGTATTTAGGTGACCTGCACGTTGATGGTGAACATGTCTTCAACCGCTGTAATCCTGCTTGAGCGCAGCTTGAACAGAGTTAGAATGTTGAGAAGCTGACAGTTGCTCATTGATGCTCGATGGCTCTATCCTGGTACTCCTCTTCCTCCACCCATAAAACTGTCACGATCACGATTAGCAGTTGTGCATAAGTATGTGACCTTAAACACCAATAAATAAATAAATAATAATAGTTATTTGAAAGTCTCTTTAGCGTAAAACAAGAAATTGAGATGTAAATGCAAAATGCGGTTATTATTTATTATTCTGGCTGTGGTACCTTGTCATGCCTTTTTTCTGCCCCTGGCATTCATGTACTGTATATGAGTCAGAGAAAGAATATGAAAGAGAACTGAATGAATTTAATATTTATTTGAAATTAATAACAGAACTTCAACTTGAGTCATGACAAAAACAAACATGAATCATATAAAAAATAAACTCTACTAACTAGTAGTGAATAAAAACCATGTTGGGTCTAATTGTTGTATGTAAAAGCTATATCCAATTTGTGCTCATTTCACTCGAATTTCTCATGTGGCCGCTTGAATTTTGAGATGCAATGAGTATATATTGGACAATGACTTGCATTTTGAGGTTTCAACTTACTTTTTGTATCACAATGATTTCTGATGATACTTTAAATAAAAGCACTGTACATTTACAGGGGCGAATCCAGAATTTTTTGTCTTGGGGGGGAGGGGGGGATCATGCAAAGTCCACATTGGATAAAAAAAAATTGCCAGCCGAAACCTTGAGTGTGCCCCACCCCCACCCCGATCTGCCCTTGCATTTACACGGTTCTTTATTTTTAAAATTCCCCCCCTCCCCTCCCCCCCACCCCCCCCCCCCCCCCCGAGAGTGTGTCAATACAAGGCTCTGCAGCACAGCACAGACAGGGTTAGATTGGTTGGCGACATGCGCACCATCGACGCGCAGTACGCCTTCGTACACAGCATCATCGTGCCCCCATGTAGGCAATTGGAGTTAAATGCCTTGTCCAAGGACACAACACGGGAGTGCGAATCAGTCGCTGACATGGTCACCCATCCAACTACTAACCACGCTCGATGTTGCTTAACTTCGGTGATCTGATGAGAACCGGTTACTGCGACGCCAGCACGCCCCTGGCAACATCCTTAAATATACGTGGTACTTAGTATTATATTATTACTGTAGGATACATTGATTATGATTCCGGTAGTGTAGCTCATAAAATTTGGATTTTGTCCACACTTAGGCTCTATCAGGATGCCCTTGGGCTCATGATGTCTTTGGGAAAATTTTTGGTGTAATTTTTCGAATTTAGTTTTGATTGCTATTATTCATGTATCCTTATCATATATTTTATTGTGGCGTTTGTGGGAGTGCTACCAACTTTGTTTTTTGATTGAATTATAAAGCTTACTGCACTTAATTCAAGGCGAGGAAGTCGACCCCGGATTTGCATGCTTGTTGCCTTGCTTGTAGTCGATGCACTCCTACGGTTTCTTGTCCTACTTGTGTACACACGACCGCATGCTAGCTACCCGACTTCGGATATCTACCCAGCTGCACGAAGACGGAGCCAGTCTTCACCCGTGAAGTCGGACCATCCGGTAGCTTGCGATCTGAGGCTTCGATCAGAAGAAAAGAGATCTATTTCAGGATCTTCGTCCCAGGAGCAGCAAAATACAGTAGACCACTGCTCCTGACTGCACAGCTGATTGCAGCATCCCAGCAAGTGCAAGAGCATCCTTCTGCAGACTCCGGTGGTGAGCTGTCGGATGGTGCTGAGTCGGTCTGTACACTCAGATGTGATGGACCGAATGTCACAGCTGTATCAGTCGGATGATGAAAGGGACAAGGAAGAGGGTTACCCTTCCCTTTTGGAACAGCATATGGTAGCGATGAATTTCATTTATCAATACTATACTGACTTTGTTCCACCTGATAAACAAGCTGCTAGAGAGAAACCGCTGTCGTCTCTAGAAGCAGATTTCGTGTGGAGGAAAGAGGATGTTCTTTTCTTCCTGAAACAGTCTCAACAGATGTCGGAGGCCTTTCGCCATCTGAACGACGCCATATTCAACCTCTCTAGTGATAAGAGGAAGGCGGTTTCTTATCGACATCTTCCATAAATATACCATTCCTTGGACCATGTTCATATAAAACGGTTGGAGAAGTTGTCCAGAGAGCTCCTCTGCGTTTAGATGAGCAGGCCCGGGGATGTAGATATGTCCCTACCTGCATCATTCAGTATACGCTCGGAAGTGATGGAATGTGCTATTTCATCCAACAGAGCGAATCTGGATGCGATGTCCTACACAGATCACCTCAACAGAGCTATGACGCAATGTCTTAATGGGAAGGAATTTGAGGACGTTTATTCCTCGCTTAGAGTTCTTTCCAGGGCAGTCATGTATGCCATGTACAACTCCGCCTTGACAGTGGCAAATTGGGAATTGATCAGACGTGATGCTGCCCTTGCGTTGTCATCACTTATAGATGACAAGGTGAAAAGCTCTCTCCGAGTCTCTCTGGTTTCCGGATATACTCTATTTGACGGCGAGCTTTCGTTCGTCTATGAACAGGCTACAAGAAAGCTTCCAGTACACTGCTACTGAAGTCTGCGTCTCAACAACACGCTTCAGCAGACTGGGGTAAGTGAGGCCGTTCCACTTCAAATCAACTAAGGGAACTCCCCGAGGGGGTACAAGAAACTCCGGAGGTCGTCAGTATAATGACTTGGGAAAGGGGCGCAGGTCTGATCCAGACTATAGGTCATATGCCCCCAAGGCAACAGGACGAGGTTCTTCGTGGGGAGTATGTAGTTTCTCCTTCTGTAAGCCTCGTAAGTCATGCAGGTGATGAATAAGACCTCTGTTGCTTACCAGTTGGCGGAAGGTTATCAAACTTTGCGAGAAACTGGATTAAGTCACGAAGATCAGTGGGTAAAAGTGTAGTCTCGGAAGGCCTACGGCTATGATTCCGAACAAAAACGCCGACTTACAAGATGTCCGCGTTGGACAAATCTTCCAGCGGATCCTTTCAAAAGAGAGTCACACCTAGTGGAGGTACAGGCTCTCTTATTGAAGGAAACAATAGAGGTCGTCAAGAATAGACTTCTGTTGCTTTCCACTTAGCGGAAGGTTATCAACCTCGCAAAAAAGTGGATGGAAATTGCAGAAGATCAGTGGATGAGAATGTAGTCTTGGCAGGCCTGCGACTATCAGTCTGAGCAAAGGCTGATAACTGCAGACTTAGACACATTATTGTACACATTATATAAATTCTTGATCTGCTTTTTGGGCTATTTGGATCAGTTATGGAACTGCCAACAGGCCGTCTATGCATATGTTCTCCATTTTTGGCACCATTATTCAGAGTAGTATATTCTTTCTCCGAACAATCAGTGGTTGTTGCAGACCTAGGAAAAAATGAATTATTTCTTTTCAACCTACTCACAATTGTTTACAATTGGCTGTAACGTAAGTGCAAGCCCTACTTTGGAACTAACTCAAGCTTTTAAGAAACTTTTCCAAACAAGTTGGAAAAGTAATAGAGTGCAAAAGCACGAAAAAGATCGAAAAAGGATCGAGCGAGACCAGCGCTCGAAATTACAGGTACTCTCTCTGCACACCTCTTGCGTTTACCGAGCGCATGCACAACAACCGTGACGTCAATTCCTTTTATTTCCGCCATTGTACATGGTCGGAAATTTTTGTGACTCGTGCTATTCTTAGCTATTATCTTTGTGAACAACTTATTGTGCTATCTTCATCTGATTGTGTGCAAGTGGATTGTATCCTTTGTCAAGCTTTCAAAATTATTGATATTTAATGCTATTTTTGATCATTTTTGCTTGTATTTTCACACATGGTCTTGTTTTTCCCCCACGTGTGAACACAACCTTTGTTCTGTTTTCCGTCGGCGGGAAGCTTGATTTCAATATTCACATTCATATTATGCCAAAGACTATTCCTTGTACCTCTTGCTTGCAGGTGAAACATGTGGACGACTCTCATTCCACATGTGTCACTTGCAATAATTGTACTCAGGCCCAATCATGTGGTATTTGTGGGGTTTGGTCCTCAGAATTCTGGGCTTCTGTTAACAAGGTGGTTCTGTCCAGAGCTAGAACCCCTCGTTCTCGGGGTAAGGGTAGCCGTGCCGTATCAGACATTTCTGTTAGCGCACATGGTGACTCTGTCACACAGGATGCTGATCTGTCTTTTTCTGAGGCGAGTTCCTCTGCAACTGTTGACGGTGCTAGTTCAGTGATACCTGACATGGAGACCGTGGTCTCTTTGTCTTCTGATGTCACTCTTGAGGCGTCTGTTTTCGTAGAGAGCTTCTCCGAGGTAAGCGCGGTGACCCTCTCCGATTTGCCTCCTACGTCATCGACAGTTGCTGAGGAAATTGTTACTACAGATCCTATTCTGTATGATTGTGGCTCTTCCATCTCCTCTGGGGATGGTATACAGTCTCGGGGGACCGAGGCTGTATCTGCTGGTGTGTCTGTGAGCTCTCAGCTTCCCCTGGCTTCGCGGCAAAGCTGTGTGGGTTTGCTGTCTGCTCCGCCTCATCTGGCTAGGTTTGCTCGTAGTCGGTTGAGCCGTTCGGTCGCTTCGGCAGCGATTCCTCGCCCCTTGAGCAAATCGTTTATTATTCCTCCTTCCCCTGCTAGTGTGCCGACTAGCAGGATGGGGTTGGGACATTGGTATCCAGGGCCTGCTGTTCGGCAGAGGTCAGTGACAGCCCCGGTTAGCTGTCACTCTCGGAATCTTCCTCCGGTGATTCCTCACTGTGATCCGAGTCTGGATGTCGATCGATGCTTGCCGTCGGTCTCAGAGGATGGGCTGTTGGGACCTTCTGCTGATCAGAGGCCAATGACAGGTTCCTGTCATTCTTGGGACAATCCTCCAGCGTATTTTCACCATGTCCCAGGTCCAGCTACCAATCGACATACGCCGTCGGTCTCTTTAGAGGATTTGCAGGCAGGACCTTCTGTTCTGCAGAGGTCAGTGATGGCCCCTGGGCGTCACAATCGGGACTATCCTCTGGTGTCTTCTCACCATCTCCCTATTATGTCTGCCGATCGACGTTCGACGTTGGTCTTTTCTGAGGATTTGGGTTCTTCTACCAGAAGGGTCCATTGGGAGGACACTCCGTCGGGCGATGCTGCTGCGACGGATTCTCAGGGTGACCTGCGCCAGGCTGTTTTGGCGCTCACCCGGTTGCTTTCTGGCAACCCTCAAGTTGGCCTCCCTGTGCCTCCAGAGGCACATCCTCCTTTGGTCAGTCGCTGAGATGTCTCGCCTGGCCCCTTGGATACTGCACAGTATTCTCAGGAGGTTTCTGCTGGTCAGCCCGAGTTGGGCTACGTCTCCTCTGCAACAGAGGATGACGATTTTCTTGAAGGTGATGGGCCCCCCTCTTTCAGTCTTGGGGCAGGCTTTGGATTTCGTCTTTGGCTTATTGCCGGACATTCAACCTTCAGAACAGCCATCTGTGACCGCCCGGCTGTGGTCCTCTGTGGAGCACCATAACCCTGTTGGGTCTTCTAGCTCTGGGGCTTTGTGTCCTCTGCAATCGGCTCAGGTTGTTGAGCCCTTCCAGGGCTTAGACGCCAAAATGCATTCTGAGGCCCTCAAGGGTTCTTTCTTTTCTAGAGCTGATGCCCTTCTGTCTCCATCGCGGTTTCGTGTTTACGATTCCGTCTGTCCACCAGTCTTCCAAGGGATGATTACTGTGGATGAGGATTCTTCTTCCCTCGGGTTAACTGAGCCTAAGTCAGTAGTTGAATTTATGGTGGGCCTGTCCCGAGAGATGCTGGGTATGTTATCTCTCGCTGACCATGTCGTTGCTGCCCTGGCTGAATATTTTCCCCCAGGGGAGTTTGATGATGCTCAGGCACCTTTTCGCATTTTGTCACAGGCTCTCATGAACTTGACACACGCTCACGCCTGTAACACGGCTAATTTGGAGCTGGCACGCCGGGATGCGGTGTTGGATTCTTCTCCATCCCTTCCTTCTGAGCAGCGTGCTGTTCTGAGGTCTGCCTCTTTGGTTGGACCTCAGTTGTTCCATGGTTCCATGGAAGCTGTTCATGGCGAGGTTCTTAATCATTCGAAGGCCCAGCTTTTGCTGCGACAGCTGGGCCAACCTGCTGCTGCGGGTGGTGGTCGTTCCAGGCCCGGCAAGCGTACTGCTGCATTGGCTACGTCTTCGGCCCCGTCTGCTCCTTCTGCTCAGAAAAAGCACCGACGTGGCCAGGCTTGCTGGCAGCCTCAGGCAGGAAAGTGAAGGTTCTCACCTCGATTCACCCCCAGTCGGGGAAGGCTGTCGCTGTTTTACGACCGTTGGACAGAGATAACGTCGGACACTTGGGTCCTCGACGTCATACATTCCGGTCTGCGACTGTCCTTCCATCAGCACCCCAGTTTATCTCGGGTGCCCCTCCCAACTCGGGTCCCTTCCGATTCTCTACATCGAGACCTTCTGGTGCAGGAGATCGACAATCTACTCTCCAAAGGGGCGATCGAGGTGGTCAGGAACACCCTTTCACCGGGGTTTTACTCGTGACTTTTCTCGGTGCCGAAGAAAAACGGCCAATTTCATCCTGTCATCGATCTGAGTATCCTGAACGAGTACATAATAGCTCCTTGTTTCAGTATGGAGACTTTCCGGTCATTTCGACGTTCAGTTCATCAGGGCGACTTTGCTGCTAGTACCGACCTGAAGGATGCCTATTTCCATGTACCCATTCATCTGGCGTCACGGAAATACCTTCGGTTCTGTTTCTGGATCGAGTCTATCAATTCAGAGCTCTCCCGTTCGGTTTGAACCTGGCTCCTTGGGCTTTCACCCGACTGATGTCACACGTGCTTGCTTTCCACCGTACTCAGTCAGCTGTGACTTCGTCGGCCTACCTGGACAACATCCTCCAACGGCACCACGATGCTGCTGTTCTGGAGTTAGATGTCAGGCAGTTTCTTTGCCTACTAGCATGGCTGGGTTTCAGAGTCAATCGCGAGAAGTCAGATCTCCTTCCTTCTCAGCGATTTCGTCATTTGGGGATGGATTTCGACACTCTTCACAATGTAGTGTCGGTCCCCCATGCTCGGGTGACGATTCTTTCCGCCTTGACTCAGAACCTGCTTCAATCTTCCTCGGTCTCGGCCAGGACTTTCCTTCGGGTGCTGGTCCTTTGCGGTTCGGTCGCTTGTTTGTCCGACCTCTCCAACACTTCCTGTTGGATCATTGGCGTCCGAATGTAGATCTGCTGGACCTGGAACTTCCTATTCCTCGGTCCCTGCTTTGTCACCTCGACCCTTGGGCCGATGTTCCCTGGCTGACACAGGGTGTTCTGTTGGATCTTCCTTTGGCCAATCGAATCCTTACTGCAGATGCCAGCGATCAGGGCTGGGTTGCGACGTTGGATCCTCTCGGTCTGTCCACTCATGGCGAGTGGGACAGCGAGCAGATGGGCCTTCATATCAACCAGAAGGAGCTCCTTGCTCTTCTGTGGAGTTTTCGGCTTTGGATCCCTCACCTTTCGGACCATATTGTCCTACTTCTTTCGGACAATTTGACAGTAGTGGCCTACATACAGAATCAAGGAGGCACACATTCGATTCCCATGTATCGGCTGTCTCGGGATCTTCTTCTGTTGGCGTGGGATGTAAACGCTCGGGTGTCCATTCGACACATTCCCAGGTGTCGCAACGTCCTAGCAGACTTCCTGTCCCGACGCGACAGTGTCCTTCCAACCGAATGGATGCTACATCAGTCGGTATTTCAGGCGATTTGCAAGCAGTGGGGTCGTCCTCAGGTCAACCTTTTCGCTACTCACTGGAATCATCAGGTAGAGGCCTTTGTCTCCCCTTGTCCAGATCCTCTGGCATTTGCAGTAGACGCTCTGTCTCTGGACTGGGCGGGTTGGATCGGCTATGCCTTCCCTCCTGCACCGATTCTTCCTCAAGTATTAGCGAAGATTCATGCTTGCAGTTGCGGGATCATTCTGATCGCACCTCTGTCTCCACAGATGGTGTGGATCAATCTGCTGCAGCCTCTGTTGGCAGATCAGCTGATTCGTCTACCTCTACATCGCGATCTTCTTTCCCAGGGTCATCCCAGGAAGTATCACAACAACTTGGCGAGCCTGCCCCTTCACGCCTGTCTTTTATCAGGTCCTATCTCCGACGTAGAGGTTTTTCGAGACGAACAGTGGAGTGCATTTCTGCATCGCGGCGACATTCCACTGGCATGACTTATGCTGCAAAGTGGAAGGTTTTCTGCCGCTGGTGTGCAGATCACAATGTGGATTACCGTGATCCGTCAATCACTCAAATTGCGGATTTTCTGGTATATCTTTTTGACTCCAAGGGCCTCCAGCCTATTACGATTAACGGCTATCGGCCTATGCTGTCTGATACTTTCTCTTATTTGGGAAAGCGGTGCATATGTCGTAATCTTTTTCTCTCCAAACTCATCCGGTACTTTTCTTTGAAGAGGCCTCGAGTTTTGCGTCTTACACCCAAGTGGAACTTGGCATGGGTGTTGCACTGTTTGGAGGGGGCGCCATTCGAGCCTTTATCTGAGACCAATATGCGTTTTCTCACCTATAAGACAGTTTTCCTTCTAGCGTTTGCTTCTGCTCGATGAGTCAGTGAGCTTTATGCGCTATCTGTTGATTCTGCTTTCTTCAGTAATGAGGCTAACAGTGTCACCTTCACTACTGATTGCTCTTTTCTGGCTAAGAATCAACTTCCTGATTCGGTACCTCCTCCCATCTGCATTCGGGCTCTCCCCACTGTCGATGGTCGGAGACCTCTTCTTTGTCCTGTTCGTGCGACCAAGACTTACATTAATCGCACTCAGTTCATTCGGAGGGGTCGGAAGAGATTCTTTCTGTCTCTCATCCCTAAGAGGCAGTCTATCTCTTCCCATTCTATTTCCAGGTGGATCTGTCTTGCAGTCAAGCTGGGTTATTCCTGCTTGTCTGCTTCAGATCTTGTTTCGAACTGGTTTAATACTCATGAGGTTCGTGCCATTTCTACATCCTGGGCGTTCTCCAATTCTGTTTCGCTCCGGGATGTTATGAATGCGGCTTACTGGAGGAATGCTTCTACCTTCTCCTTTTATTTCTGCCACCTACAGCAGCAATCTGAGGACCTTTATTCTTTAGACCCTCTCGTTGCTGCTCAGGCCGTTGTGCACCCGTGTTAAATTGTTTTTCTCGAGGTTGTGCTTTGCTCAGCCTTGTTCTTTTCAGGTGCCTTCTCTCTATCTTCATTACAGGTTTCTCTATTGTTCTCTGCCCTCCTTGCTTTTCTTTCTGCTGCTCTTGTTGGTATTGGTTATGTGATTCACCTCCTCCTATTGTTTATTCAGCCAATTGTAAGCAATAGTGAGTAGGTTGAAAAGAAATTAAAATTTTTTAGTAAATTTTGTTTCTTAACATACCTACCACAATTGTTTACCGGAGGCCCACCCTCCTTGGGGATATCTTTGATATCGATGCGTCCCCGCTAAATCACAAACTTCTCGTTGGCAGAAATACAGAATTGATGTCACGGTTGTTACGCATGCGCTCGGTAAATGCAAGAGGTGTGCAGAGAGAGTCCCTGTAATTTCGAGCGCTGGTCTCTCATGACCCTTTTTCGATCTTTTTCGTGCTTTTGCACTCTATTACTTTTCCAACTTGTTTGGAAAAGTTTCTCAAAAGCTTGAGTTAGTTCCGAAGTAGGGCTTGCACTTACGTTACAGCCAATTGTAAACAATTGTGGTAGGTATGTTAAGAAACAAAATTTACTAAAAAATGACGGTCTGTGATGAGTCTTTTAATCATAGCTCATTCCATGTTCTAATTCCAGGTTTCTTGAAGATGCAGTACACATTCTCGTATATTCGAACGGTTCATTGGAGTGTTATTATTGGAATCAATTGTACCCATAAATGGAGTCGTCTGTAGGTTGCCTTAGAAGCGTGCTCTTCAGATACTTTCCATTGATATTCAATTACACAAGTGTATGGTCGTACACTTTATATCACCGGTTTTCATCTTATCTACGTATTCCGACTCCGGTATACAGTAGAAGCGTGCTCTGTTAAGTACCGGGATCGCCACACTAGCCTTAGCTTCTGAAGTGGCATTAAGCACCAATAATTAATAACAGGGTGCTTATTGGGTGAATATATTTGGATTAATTAGTATTGCTTTTCACTGATTCCAGAGCACACCCCTCTTTGTTTTGAAGAATATTCCTTCAAAAAAGAGGTGGGGTGATTTTCCTTCATCTCGTCCAGCTTGATAATGGTAAGTGTGTAACTATGAGTGAAGCTGTTTTGTCTGTAGATTATTACTGGTCCTTCATCCAGCTTGATTATTATTTATTTTTGGCGTATGTTTGTGGGGGTTGATCTCGCACTCTGAAATACACCATCATAATTTAAGGGACTTAGTCTGGACTAGCCTTAAATTGGGGGCTTTTTACACACCTTTAGCATAATCTTTCATGCTAAGATTACGGAATTACTTGGATTGGCTCCTTATTTATGATATGTCTTCTCTATTATTGTATAGAGAGACATATATGTAATTCCTTTTAAATTTAATTTCCTTTTACCTTGGAATGCAGGCTTTGGAGCTATAGTTGGTGTGCTTATTCTTAAGTCCTAGGCCCTCCACCTTTTTATGATTCAGCTAGTCTGGGCCACTGGTTATTAGTATAAAAATATGATAAATTTAAAGTAATTTGTATATTTTTTATACTTACCAATGGTCCAAACAGGGATGGCATTTCCATGAGTGGGCATTCATACCTCCCCACTGAGTTATTATTAGTTTGCTCATCTACAAAGAATGATGTTGGCGCCAATTCCGGTCACTTTCTGACCACTGCGCATGTGCAGATGGTAAAGTATGGAGGGCCAGATAGGACTTTTAATTTTCAGTTTTGTATGCAAATTTTGGGGATGGGGGGTTCAAAATTTGTGTTTGGCCCTTGATAATATTGAGTTTGCACAACTAGACTGGGCCATTGGTAAGTATAAAAAATATACAAATTACTTTAAATTTATTATTTATTTGTGCAGTTTTTCAGCAAGCACTCTCAACAGCATATCAATGAATACTCAGGCCACATTCACTATCGTTCCGATAAAATCATGGTGGATTCCCACAGAAGAATGAAATTATGAACAATTTTGAAGTCTTACCTTTAATTGAGCCACTGGTCACTCACAAGGAATCATTTGCTCCCGTTCATCGATCATTTAAAAGCATCCTCCATTGTTTTCGTAGGTTGCTGGTAGTCTTGTCACAAGGCTGACAAATTTAAGCCACATACCTAAATGTATTTAGAGCACGGATAAAATATTTTAGTCGTTATACATGTTGTTGCTCATCTAACTCGTCATAACAAGTTAGTAAGCAGGCCTTTAAATTAATTTATTTTGGGCACACCCTTTTGCCTTAATTTGGGCACATTAAAACCAGAAATACCAGTCATATCCTGTTATGATTTATTGCCATGCCTTTCTTTATGTTTCTATGGTCTTGAGATCAGGGTTGGGGTATTCATATTCGTATTCGGTATTCAGTCGTATTCAATACATTTTTTCAAGTATTCGAATGTATTCAGTATTCATGCAATTTTAAAATATTCGTGTTCGTATTCGAATACAGTCAAATTTGAGGTGTATTCATGAATACTTTTTGAATACTATTTGAATACTTTTCTTGTTTTTGTCCAAGATGTCATAAAGGAACAAATCGCTAGTTTTTATTCATTACAAAATGCCAGATAATCCATCTGGTACTATAAAAGTTCAATGTACATGTAAGCACTGTCCAACATTCATATCAGGTCCATTAAATAGTACATCAAACTTCATACTACACATGACGGTAAGTTCAAATATTTATCTGTCTTTTGATAGCAAACTCTTCATTGTTCAAATATTGTTTCACTGTAAATTAACATTGTAATTGTACAGATTATTCTTAGGGCAAAGGATATCAGTCTGGCCAAAGTATTAATTTTTAATCCCTAAACAACTCCATTATCCATTTATTACTAATCTAATATTTTTCTACAGTAATAGTAGAAATAAGGTGTAGACTGATAGATCTGCAAAATTATTGTCCTTGCATTACAACATTTTCCCAATGGTGCAGTAAATGCTTAATTGATTTTTAGCTCAACTTTGACGGAGTCAAATTTGAGCTATTGTCATGGCCCGTCGTCCGTCGTCCGTCTGTCCATCCGTCCGTCTGTCCGTCTGTCCGTACGTCAACAATTGGCTATGGCTCGGGCTAGAGGTCGTATTTTTGAACCGATCTTTACGAAACTTCTTGTGTACCTTTGTTATGACCCTGGGACGGGAACGAGTGTTTTTAGGTGTGGTCTGAAATTCAAGATGGCTGCCAGTGGCCATTTTGTACCGATGATGCAAAAATCAGTTTTTTGTACAGAACTTCCGTATGAAAGTTCTGATTTGAATAAAGTTTTGTATAAATGTTTAGTACCATGGGATACATCACATATAATACGGGTTTTTTTCTCGTGCGTAAATTATGCAAATTAGACTGACTTTGATTTATTTAGTGTTACTTTCAGAGCTGTAAGTGCCAAGCTGCTATGGCTCGGGCTAGAGGCCGTATTTATGAACCGATCTTTACGAAACTTCTTGGGTACCTTTGTTATGACCGTGGGACGAGAACGAGTGTTTTTGGGTGTGGTCCAAAATTCAAGATGGCTGCCAGCCGCCATTTTGTACCGACGATGCAGAAATCTGTTTTTTGTACAGAACTTCCATATGAAAGCTCTGATTTGAATAATTTTTTGTATGAATGTTTAGTACCATGGGATACATCACATATAATGCAGGTTTTTTTCTCGTACTTAAATTGTGCAAATTAGACTAATTTTGATGTTTTTGGGGGTTTCTTTCAGCACTGTAAGTGCAAATGCCAATACGGCTCGGGCTAGAGGCCGTATTTATGAACCGATCTTTACAAAACTTATTGGGTACCTTTGGTATCACCGTGGGACGAGAACGAGTGTTTTTGGGTCCGGTCCGAAATTCAAGATGGCCGATGGCAGCCATTTTGTACAAAATTAGGTGCAATCAGATTTTTGCACAGAACTTCCATATGAAAGCCCTGATTTGAATAATTTTTTTGTGTGAATGTTTAGTACCATGGGATGCATCACATATAATACGGGTTTTTTTCTCGTGCAGAAATTATGCAAATTAGATGAACTTTGATTTTTTTCAGTGCGACTTACACACAGTAAGTACACATGTCAATACGGCTCAGACTAGAGTCTGTATTTATGAACTGATCTTCACGAAATGTCTTGGGTACCTTTGTTATCACCTTGGGACGAGAACGAGTGTTTCTGGGTGCGGTCTAAAATTCAAGATGGCTGCCAGTGGCCATTTTGTACCAAAATTAGGTCTAATCAGTTTTTTGTACACATCTTCTATACAGCTCAGACTAGAGGCCATATTTATGAACCAATCTTTACGAAACTTCTTGGGTACCTTTGTTATCACCGTGGGATGAGAGTGAGTGTTTTTGGGTGTGGTCCAAAATTCAAGATGGCCACCAGCAGCCATTTTGTACCAAAATTAGTGCAATCAGTCTTTTGTATAGAACTTCTGTATGAAAGTTCTGATTTGAATAAATTTTTGTATGAATGTTTAGTAACATGGAATACATCACATATTGTAAGGGTTTTTTTTTTCGTGCAGAAATTATGCAAATTAGATGAACTTTGATTTATTCAGTGCTACTTACACAATGTAAGCACACATGTCAATACGGCTCAGGGTTGAGGCTGTATTTATGAACTGATCTTCACAAAACTTCTTGGGTACCTTTGTTATCTCCTTGGGATGAGAGTGAGTGTTTCTGGGTACGGTCCAAAATTCAAGATGGCTGCCAGTGGCCATTTTGTACCGAAATTAGGTCCAATCAGTTTTTTGTCACAAGTTCTATACAGCTCGTATTTATGAACTGATCTTCACAAAACTTCTTGAGTACTTTTGTTTTCACCTTGGGACAGGAACGAGTGCGTTTTGGGGTGCCTTTGTTATCACTGTGCTATGAGAACAAATTTTTTGGGGTTCAGTCAGACCCACTCTGGGACTCAAAGATTTTTTCTAGTTCAGCATCTGACTGTCACCCACCTTTACAATACTTTACCTATATATTTGTTACAGGCAACGGTCAGTATTTATGTACAGACCGTTACAATACTTTATATGTACCTTTGTTATCAGGTCATTACCTAGATGTTTGTCATTGCTGTGTCACTTACTATACATGTACATGTCTTTGTCTTGACAAGTTGAGCTACAGTGTCATTGACACTTTCATTGTGAATAGCACTGGGCCTGGCCAGTTTTTTTTCTCACCAGCAATGTATCTTTAAATATTAATAAAAGACATGAAGCAAAGAAGCCACAATTAGCCACAATTAATAGACATTATTGGGGGCCATTAAATGCAGTTTAGAAGAAAAAAACTTTAAAAAATACCAAAAAATTGTGTTAATTCCTCACAGTTCCCTATTTAATGATTATATTTTTCCATTTTTTCCTTCCAAACTACATCTTATGACCCTACTTTGGGGTCATATGATGCAGTTTAGAAGAAAAAAAATCCGGGAAAAATAGAAAAAAAAATTGGCGTTGATAGTATGTATATGGCGATATATATTTAAAACAAGCTCATTCCAATGAGGGATCATAAACTATGTTTTTCAGACAAACAGTTAAAATGTCATATAGAAAAAATGGTAAGAATTGGTATTCTTGATTTGTAATTTTTACATAGAAGTGTTGGAAAAATTTTGGTGGGGGGGGTGGGGGTGCTTTGTGTAAGTGGATTTTACACTCTTTTTTTTTGTTTTGTTTGTCATTAATACCAACTTATGTCTGTTGATTGGATTCTAAAGGATTAAGAGATCCACCCTCTGAAAAACTAATTCTTCACCTATAATCCCTTATACCCTTAATCCCAATAAGAATGATCAAATTATCATCCATTTACAAGAAATAATTTTGAAAAGTATTCAAGTATTCATATTTGTATTCATGAATACATTGTAAAGTATTCGTATCATATTAAAATACATTTGAAATTTGTGTATTCGTATTCGTATTCATAAAATTTCAAAGTATTCGTATTCATATTCAATACATTCACAATAAATTCGCCCCAACCCTGCTTGAGATGAGCCGATTAGTAAAATGCCCCATAAGACGAATGCCGATTATTTTAGACAACAATCGACCGATACCGAATGCCAATGCCACATGGTTTCTTTATTATTCAAGCTTACTGCAGAAGCTGGCTGATTTACAGTAAATTGAGTAATCAGAATTTCATTTACTGTACTGTCCCGTCCGTAAGCCCACTCTCGTGGGTAAGCACACACCCCAACTTTTTAGAAAACGTATTTTTTGGGGTATCACCCAAAATAAGCCCACCCCATATTTCTCTGAATTATTTCAGAGAAATATGGGGTGGGCTTATTTTGGGGTATAACACTGTCAATTTTCACATACAATTATGTGAAACTGAAAGTGTTATGGAGCTCTTTTTTTTCTCAGTTTAATCTTTTCACATTTTCAGCTAAAAAAATAAATTCCCAAACTACATGCTTTTGTGTTATTTATTACTCTCAGCCCTCATGTTTATCAACTTTATGTTGAAGAAGAATGGGAAATTCCCAGTTCATAAATTATTAATGACAGCGTGTTCAGACTTCAGTGACCCAAATTGTTCCTTTTTATTACTTTAGAAAATGTGTCGAGAAATTACCTGATGTGATCCCTGCAGAAATAGCTGCTCAAAAATAAATATGAATTAATACCCCCGAGTTGTAATATCCAGTTTGATCCATGCTACATGAAAGTCTGTTTTGAAAACAAGGGAAAGCCATATTGT
The DNA here is from genome assembly GCA_031216915.1 of Pictodentalium vernedei. Taxonomy (NCBI): domain Eukaryota; kingdom Metazoa; phylum Mollusca; class Scaphopoda; order Dentaliida; family Dentaliidae; genus Pictodentalium; species Pictodentalium vernedei. The sequence goes on from CM062292.1 coordinate 207,176,359, forward strand.
TCACAACAATGGGGACACATTATGTTCACCAGGGTGGTCAGTTTAAATATAGTTTGTTTATTTATAAAACGTGCCCACGTGTTTTATCAAGTGCATTCATTGCATTGTGTGCCAAATATATTCTCATCCTGTCGCGGTTATGTGAAATCAAAATTATATAAACTTGAAATATAAATTAAATAAAAACATGACCTCTGAAGTATAAGTAACTTCAGCTGACCTATTATATATACTATAGTTATGGTTCACCAAATTTATCCGTTTTGAGTAAAAAAAAAGGTAATTGAAAGTTTGTTGAAAACTGAAAAAAATTCTGTTTGAGATATCACAAGAATTAAGTTACCTCCCCTTACTTCTAAACGAACAGATTCAGAACACGTGGACCCAGCTGTGTTTTTTGTCTTCATTTTGAAGCAATAGTGTTTTCCACCCATTCCACCCAAATGCAGAATTCAGTTACACCCCATCCCCCACACTTTTACAGGCAGCAAATGAAGGGCAAGTGACAATGGCTCATGAATTTTTGTTTCGCTTGTTGAAAGAATCAATGACGAAAAAACGAGAGGAAATTCTTTGCGGCTATCTTGAAACTTACTGGCCTGTACAGATAGGCAGGACTTCTCGTCTGAGCTCCCCCACCCACCACACCCCCCAATGGGGGGGGGGGGGGGGATTCAAGGACGCCCCCTGTTCTTCTTGCTCTTGGAGAAAGTGAATGCCACAGGTTGTGTGTGTGTGTGGGGGGGGGGGAGGGGTGCTCAGACTTCTCCTGTTCATCTTGCTCTTGGTGTGGTTATCCCACAACTTATTACCAATGAAATAAGTTGTGTGGTCACCGCAAGAAAAATTCTCAATTTTTTTCTTCTCTGGCAATAACAGCCAGGTTCAGTGTCGATACATCAATGTTGGATGCGAACTGCCCCCTGTGGTATCTATTTTTATCACATGCTCCACACAATTCAACAATGAGAAAAATTCAGCACCACTTGGCTTCGTGTTGATAAATCCCACCCTGAATCGCCCGATATTAAACTTATTGCACCCAAACCTCTCACAATTAACACAGATTACTAATGTGGAGGAATTATCTGTCCAATATGGGAATAAAGAATGCCATTTTATATTTAATGAGACGATGAGCGTGGTTGAAAGAAATATTGCGACATTTTGCAGAATGCAGTCCAGTTTGGGCAGTGAAGAGTGTCTGTATTAACATGAATCATGATGCAGGGTTCCTGCACCAAACTGAGAAGTGAATTTCAGGAGTTTCCGGGAGGTTCAGATAAATTTTTCAAGGAGTTTCCAGGAGTCAGCTGGGTGAAATTCATGGGTTTTCAAGGAGTATAAAGCGACCATGTGTTGGGAAGAAGGAAAAATGTTAGGAGTTGAATTAATCCAGTGAGCAACCGACTCGATTTTTCCAAAATTCCAGGAGTTTCCAGGGGGTGCTTCAAAATTCAAGGAGTTTCCAGGTCCTTGGAAGGGGGTTTTGAAATTCAAGAACTTTCCAGGAATTCAAGGAGGCGCAGGAACCCTGTGATGGATAAAAAACAACCTGGTACACAGTTACACAAGCAAAATCTTTATTCTGTAATATAATATTCTGCCTTTTCTTTCACGACCCATCAATTACCTGATATCAGTAACAGACGAGTGACATACCGATCGCTTGCCACTGGTTATTCCATGAAGGGGAAGAAAGTTTTCACTGAGTTTCAGACAATCGGCGAGGGCTGATGTTGAACTATGAGTGCCGATGGTGAACCGATGGGCGCTTATCGGCCGAGTGCCGATGTTACACCGATTAATCGTCTCATCTCTACTATGGTCATATTGTGATGGAAGTTATTCTCAAATGTAGAAGAGGCACTGAGAATTTATATATTTTTCTTGATGTCTTCACACCTTCTCTAATTTGGGCACATCTGTAATTGGGGTAATCTAAAGGGCATAGTAAGTTTCAACTTTCCGAGTTATCTTCTGTATTAGTCATGGACAAATATAACTAACCTGTAGATTATAAATACTTGGACAATAGGCAAGTAATGTAAACTTCAGTACAGAGGAGCCCTGTTCAAATTTTGAATAGCCACTTTGCCAATGTAAATTATTCAATTAACAGGGATTGTGTCATTTTCCTGTATTCTGGAGATAAACTTAGCATTTATTCTATTATATATTGTTTGACAGAGCTCTATGGGCTCTGTCAAACAAGATGTAATAGATTAAATACTTGTACTGGATGTCCTGATGCCAAATGGGTCTATAAACAAAGGAAAACTGGGGAGAGTCAGGGTAATTTCTCGACAGGTTGCAAGATTTTTTATTCAATTAACAGGGGTTACTCTATAACCTATATTCAATTAACAGGTCAAATTTGTACTGGAGGTATGATAAATGGTTTTGTGTTGGGGAAATTATATTCAAATAACAGGGTTATTCAGTTAAGAGATATCCAATTGAGTGGGCACCACTGTATTTAAAACATGTTTTCTTATTTTGTAGTACACCATGCACCAATAGTAAGGGAAGGGTATTTGCGAAGACACACAGGTAAGCATTGCATACTTTTTTAATGAGTTTGTGAAATTTTAGAACAGTGGATCCCTGTTAATTTAATAGCACTTTTGCAGTATAAAATATTCAGTTAACAGGAACTTTCAGTCAAACATAATTTGGTTCATTCTGGTTTCAAAGTGAGTTTTTATTTTACTATATCTTGTTTGATAGAGCTCACTGTGCTATGTCAAACAAGATACAGAAAAAGTACTTATCCTTTACTGGTAGTGCTGACCATGATGTCAAATAGGTCTATAATACATGTACTTGGGAATTTCAGGGTTGTTAGAATTTTTTGAAAAACCACAATATTTTCTATTCATTTAACCTTATACTCAATACGAAGAGCAACATTCTATCAGAAACCAACAGATTGTTTATTAGGGTTTAGCAACTTTTTCATCAGCCAAGGTCATAATCTTGTGTTCCAAATAAAAGTACAGGTGGGAATAAAAGTAGGGGGTGAAACATTTATCAAACTTAAATAGAAGTGTAGACTAGTACTCAAACGATTAGTTGACTAGTCGATGTCGACTCTGGGCAAACCAGTAGTCGACTCTCAATTGTACAGTCGACTAGTCAGAGGAGTTCAAGCTTTTAGGTAAATAGTATCCCTTCTGTGCCACTGTCAGACAGTTTGAACAGCAGTATTGGGCAATCAATATATACATCTATTGCCATCTAATAGTAGTGACAGTAGTTTGTTTTAACTGGTACTAGTAGAGTGCTGAATTATTTTGGGCTATCAGGATATGTTATTAATTTGCCTTGTTGCAATTTATGGGAGAGTGCCTATAGGCACTCTCCCATAAATCGGAACAAGGCAAATTAAACTAGATCGAGCTATTTGTGTGCAAAGCACACAATGGTGTATCCCCGCATTTCCTTAGCAACACCTTAGCATAGTCTTAATGTTTCGGATTAATACCCAAGGAGCCTTTCGATGAAAACTGATATTTTTATACTGTACCAATGACCCAGACATAGCTGGTGCTAACTCTTAAAATATAGGGCCAAACACAAATTTTGCCCCCCAATCCCCAAAATTTGCATCTAAAACTAAAGAAAACATGTCCTGAAAGGCCCTCCACACTTCGCCCCTACTGCGCATGCGCAGTGTCAAGGACGTTCCGAAATTGGCGCCATTTATCATTCTAAGTTTGGCCCTTCATCAGTTAACATCTGACTGATCTTTGTGCTTTTAAATCTCAGTTTAAATGATGCCAGACACATAAATATTAGTGAAATGGTGATTCTAAGGAGGATAGAGAAGGAGGAGAGGAAAAGAATGTGTGACAGAATATTATCAGGGCTGTAACTTAAAATTTTTTAATGAAATTATGTTAAGTTACCTATTTTCAAGGCAGCAGCCATTTTGTTGTCATTCTGATTATTTAGTTACACTGTTTTTTCAAGTGTTTTCCTCTCTCCCTGTCCTTTAAGTTCCCCCTTGCTATTCTCCCATGCTTTTGGCATAGTTTCTGTAATTATTATTACTAAAATTTCTTGGGAGTTTTAGCTGAATAACAGAATGAATTCTGTTCTTTCCCCATGTTTACGTCTTCACCTACGGGTGGTTAGGCGTTGTGTTCTGCATCTACCATCTGATGTTCTGCAGTTTCTTCCCTGGAAGTCTCTGTTTTGCATCAGATAGTGTATTTTTGGTAACTGATTTCGGGCCTGGGTGCCTGGAGTCTTATTTTAGTGTTTTTACACTCATTGTTTACATTTACAACAGCCCTCTGTGTGAGGGGGGGATTTCTAAATAATAATATCTTTATGTTATTTTAATCATAACTAGATACATTATTATTGTTTGTAAGTGTTGAATAAATTGTTTAAAATATTTTTAAAATTTTTGTCCACACTTAGGCTTGGGATCCATTGGGGCTCAACGTTACTTTTCAGAAACTTGGGCTGTTCTGAAAAAATATTTTTTCAAAATATTTTGATTTCAATTATTTTTTCTATATTAATGGATCATATTATTATTATGTATTTTGATTGCCAGGGGTTAGTGCGAGTACCAGGACTTGTTTTCTTTTCACATTGAAAGGATATTGATCAATTGTTTTAAGAGGAAGTCTTCCTCTGACTTTATTATCATTCTATATGTGGTCAGTGTACTCGCATTAACTCCTGTTCTGTATCGTATGATTTCGATGACAATATGGGAAGCGTATGTCACTGTATGTTGTTGGGGATTTGGACACTCCGGTCCTTTCCCCGCAGGGTCACTCTACTTTATCAATTTCTATTTCAGACGATCAAGATTAGGGTGATGTATCTGTGATGTCTTCCAACAGTGTGCCTCCGTCGTCACAATTAATGAAGGGCTAGCGGAAAAGTGCTCATGTAATACGCCAATTGCCTAAGAGGACCCTAGTAGGTTCGACGGCCTTTGACGTCCGCTAGCTCGCCCGGTGTAGCGTCCATTCACCGAATGGTTCGGCAGCCGGGTTCGTCCGTTGCGGTCTAGAAGGAATTTTGGGGTGATGCGAGCACTATAAAATTAACTTAATGCACACCCAGTGACGGCGGATCGGAGGGAGAACGGAGGAAGCCTTTTAGTCCGGTTCATAGCTCGTTCCGGTCCATCCGGACGGCAAGCGAGAGAGGCCCCTCTCTCGTTCAACAACATCTGGCCCCAGATGTTGTGGTACAAAATGTGTCGCTAGCGGAGCATACGTCCGTCGCTCGGGACGCTCCGTTGTATAGGCAGTCCGCTGAGACTGCTAAGGCTTCCTCTTCTCGTCAGCGCACACGACCGCACCTTGGCTGCGTGACCGCCGATATATTACCAGCTTCGCCGATCAAGGATTCTTCGGCGACCAGGTCACACCATCCGGCAGCCAGGGATTCGAGACCGATGGACTCCGGACGTTCGCATAGGAAAAGTATGCGGGAGCCATCTGATGCGGAGCTGCCCTCGGCGAAGCAGCGATAGACTGCACCTCCGCAGATCTCGACGCCGGACATTCTTGTGCACATAGCACAGCTTATCGCAGCATCCCAGCAGCCGACAGAACGGTGTCGGATCGAGAATTATCCGACGGCGCTGGGTCGGTAGCCGGGGGCACGAGGCCTGCAGACTCAGGACTTTCGCATAGGAAGTGTGCGGGAGTCAACGTACACGGAGCTTCCGGCGGCAATGCATCGTAAGTCCGCTACTGCACAGGCCTCGGGATCGGACGTGCTTTCCTTAATAGCACAGTTTATCGCAGCATCCCAGCATCAACTGAATCTGTCGCATATATTTTATCCGACGATGCTGGGTCGGGACGCTCCGCGGAAGCGGGTACGGACGTCCAAAAGTTTCATCCGGTCCGACGGGATACCGAAAGGGATTCGGAGGATTTCAAGCTTACCCTTTCGGAACAACATATGCTGCGATGCCGGATAAGAAACTGATAGCGTCGGTGGACTTAGAAATTTTTGGTTCGGTTTAGGGACATCGTCCCTCAGTTCCGACATAGTCCAATAATGTCACACAAACTTTCGAATTATTGAACGACGCTATATATATTATTATTTTATGCTTGCTATCCAAGCATTTCTGGTTTCTTGTTCGAAGAGTTATGGAGATGTCTTTCAAAAGTGTGCCTCTGTCGTCATAGTTAATGAAGAGTTAGCGGCAATAAGTGCTCATGGAATATGTCTATCGCTTACGGAGTGACATTCGCTAGCTCACCCGGTGTAGCGTACATTCAGCGAATGGTTCGGCTGCCGGGTTCGTCCGTTGCGGTCTAGGAAGGAGATTTGGGTGATGCGAGCACTTTAATTACTTTAGTACTCACCCAGTGACGGCAGATTGAGGACAGATCGGAGGAAGCCTGTTAGTCCGGTTCCTGGCTTGTCCAGGTCCGTCCGGGCTGTGAGCGAGAGAGGTTCCTCTCTCGCCCAACAACATAGGGGACCGCATGTTGTGGTTCAGATATTTTACATTCGGAGCATATGTCCGTTGCTCGGGACGCTCCGTTATATTGACAGTCCAAGAGACTGTCTTTAATGCTTCCTCATCCTCACAGCAGGGCACACGACCGCACATTGGCTACGTGACCTCGAGTATCCGATCAGTTTCGGCATTCAGTGATTCCACGGCGAATAGGTCGTGCCATCCGGTAGCCAAGGGACACGAGGCCTATACACTCCGTTCGCTCGCATATTGGAAGTATGTACGGGGTAACGATCACGGAGCTTCCAGCGGCAATGCATCGTAAGACCGCTTCTCCTCAGGCCTCAGTGACGGACGTGCTATCCGAGTTAGCACAGTTGTTTCGCAGCATCCCAGCAATTGACAGTTTCTCGGTCGAATCAGGAATTATCCAACGGCGCTGGGTCGGTGCGGTCCGCGGTTGCATCAGCTACGGACGACCGAACGCTTTATAGGGTCCGACAGGATGGCGAAAGGGATTCGAAAGATTTCGAGTTTTCCCTTTAGTAGTATCGGAAGATGCCTTTCATATCTTCTGGCATTATCTTCCAGTGATTATTTTTTCGGACTTCATTGCTGCGATCTTGGATAAGAGACTTATAGCGTCATTGGACTCGGATTTTTCGATCGGTACAGGGACATTGTCCCTGTCTTACCGACGCAGTCCAATATTGTCATTACAACATGTGTTTTATTTTTCGACGCTATATATATATATATACAAGCCTGCTACTAAGCATGATAGTTTAGTTTCTTGTCCGCGTTGCTCATTTCTGCCATTTTATCATTTTTACAAATAGTTTATTTTGGCAGAGCAGGGCATACCGAGAGTTCATATGCGTCTAGACGGTGTGATTAAAGACTGCATATATTCTTTTTCGCCGTTTATGTCTTTTCCAATTTCAATGTTGGGAACGACATTATGTATAGTAGACTTAACTTAGACGCTTTATTATACGTAATCCGCCTTACTGAGGCGTTATCATTACGTCTTCAAGAAAAGATTTACGGGATATTATTCTCAATGTAATTTCTTTTGAGGGCAGTAGTTTGTTCACGTATAACTCCGCCCTTCAGTGGCTGGTTGGAGTTGGTTAGACGTGACGCAGCCCTAGCTACATCCACACGCGTGGATAGTAAGGTTAAGAACTCTCTCAGAGTCGCTTCGTTCTCGGAGGAGCTTCTCTTCGACGGCAACTTTCCGGCAATCCATGAATTGCTCGATTTATACGTTCTCTTGTCTATCTAGTGTTACAAGAGATTCAGACTGGGGCAAACATTCGGTGGTTGACTCAGAGAGTGCCGCCGCAGTTGCCGGACCCGAGTGTGGCTGTTATGATGGTTGCCAGTCAAACAGATTGGGATATATACTGATCCCTACGGATTCGAAGTGCCAGGGTCTTTGGGTTCCGCAGTCTTTTAGCAATCAGTTTAACTTCCGCGGAATAGTGTTTTTTAGGCTTGCTTTATGTCATTGCATGAACATTATTCAGAAACGCATGCCCAAATTCCTGTCCTTTAATTCGACAGTAGTGGCGTATCTCCGGAACCAGGGAGGCACTCTTTCGTTTCCGTTATTCAATTTAATGGAAAGAATCCGTCTGTTGGTTATAGTACACCAAGTTCAGTTTTGGTTCGTCATATTCCGGGTCGTCTGATTGTTTTATCGGACTCCCGTTCTCTTACGGGTCGCTTGTTGCTGTCAGAATGGACTCTCAACAAACAAGTATTCAATCAGATTTGCTATCTATGGGAGCGCCCAATGATGATTTATTTATGACACAGCTTGCTAATCAATTGCAGACGTATGTGTTGGCTTGTCCAGATCTCTGAGCTAATAGTGTTAACGCTCTATTGATCTATAGGACGGAATGATAGGATACGCGTATCCTCCGGCGCTGTTGTTTTAGCAGGTATTGCTAAGATAAACAACCTCAATACATTTCTGTTGATAGCATCTCTATCTTCACAGAGATCATGAGTAATTTACTCTCTTGTCTACTGTGGGTCTTAACGTGAAATCTTCCTCTATGTGAGGATCTTTTTTCACTGGGTAAATCGTGTCATCTTTATCACAACCAGCAAGGTCGCAACCTTCATGTATTCCGTTGTGTGGTCCGTATTGCATTGTAAGCACTTTACTGGACGAGCTTGGACGCGATTTCTTACTATAGGAGATCCTCTTCTTCGCTATTCTATGCGACTAAAGTGGAGGCTCTTCCGTCGTGGTGTGGGGATCATTATGTTCATATTCTTGATCCCTCCATACTACTCATTGCTATTTTTTAGTATACTTGTTTCACAAGATCTACTGCAGCCTGTTATTATTTAGGTTATAGGTTTATGTTACCTCATACCTATGCACTCTACGATAGTTTACAATTGAGTCTTTTGTCTCTTTATCTAAGTCAGTTAGTAACTTTTTGATAAATAGACTTAGAATCTTTAGATTGAATTCCTATACGGATTTTAACTTCGGTTCTTATTTAGCTAAGTAATCATTTGAGCCTCTGGAAACAGTAGTTTTCAAATTCTGACCTTTTAGACAGTAATTCTGTTGATTTCTCTTTTACTGTAGAGTCAGTGAGTTTCATGCACTATCGATGGATGATTTTCACTTTCATAGTTTCGGAATCAATACTTCCGTTACTATTTAGGTTGGATTGTTGCATAAGAGTTAGGCTCCTATTATCCGGAACCTATTATTTTAAGGTCCTTCCATCTTCGTTTGGGCATAGGCCTTTACTCTTTCCGGGTACAGTTTATGTATTTATAAACAGATATCCGTTTATTACAAGGGCGTAAGCTTCTTCTGTCTTTGATGTCTAGTAGAAGGACGTTACGCTCCATTTTATTGTTAATGGATTCTATTAACTATCGGTACTGCTTATGGTATATCATTGACTTAGCAGTTGTGCTTAAGATTTCGGCTCATGAAGTAAGAGTTCTTCTACTTCTTGGGCTTACATTAATAGTGTCGCTATTATAGATTTTTGAAGGCCGCTCATTGCGCTCAGCCATCCACATTCATGAATTTTATCTTAGAAATATCGAGTCAATTTCTGGAGGCCTCTTTTGTTAGGTCTATTATCTACTGCTCAGAATGTCATTCACTTAACAGTTGCTACTATAGCTAGGTAGGCTGTCTGTTTCGGCAGTGTCTCCGTTCGGCTGCCCTCTTCGCTCTGGGCTATTTGACCCAGGGCAAGAAAAGGGGGGGGGGAGGGTGTTCCCTTGGGTCACCTGTTTTACTATGAAAACAAGGGGATACCTCCTCCGGAGTTAGTAATTCTGAGCTGTTATTGGGATGGTTGTTTAGTGAGAAGTTTAAGTCTTAGTTTTTAAAGTATAGCTTTTGAATATTGCATATGTCAACGGACATGATTATGCAATTCTCAGACACTTTTAGGAGTATAAGAGTCTCTATTCTCTAGACTTACTTTATTATTGGCTTACTTTAAAAATTATTAGTATAAGGATTATATTAGATATTAATAGAGTACATGGATATATGAAGCTCAATTTTGGAAGGTGTTGTATCTTTCTAATTTATCATAAATAAGAAAGATACATGTAAGGCCTATTACTTCTTTTCCCTACAGGGGATGACTCTATTTTATTTTATTGAGCGTATTCCATTTTGCTCTATGTCCTTGGCCCTCCAGCCTTTTACTATTCAGCTATGTCTGGGTCATTGGTACAGTATAAAAATGTTAAAAAATTTATAGTAATTTATATATTTTTTATACTTACCAATGACCCAGACGGGGATGGCCCTCCCAGGAGTTGGGAACTCTTGCCTCCCCGCTGAGTACATAGCGCTTACCAGGCACTGGTTATTAGAATGATAAATGGCGCCAATTTCGGAACGTCCTTGACACTGCGCATGCGCAGTAGGGGCGAAGTATGGAGGGCCTTTCAGGACATGTTTTCTTTAGTTTTAGATGCAAATTTTGGGGATTGGGGGGCAAAATTTGTGTTTGGCCCTATATTTTAAGAGTTAGCACCAGCTATGTCTGGGTCATTGGTAAGTATAAAAAATATATAAATTACTATAAATTTTTTAACTTTCTAACGATAAAAGTGGCTCCACTGGAACCACCTGGGGCAAAATCAAAATTCCAAAACCTTCATGCACATCTAGAGATGTTACCTGAACACATTAGCATAGTAAAAACGTTTCAAATTAAATACTCTAAGAGCCATTTAATGAAAACTGATTTTCTAACAATAAAAGTGCTTCCACTGGAACCACCTGGGGCAAAATCAAAATTCCGAAACCTTTATACACATCTAGTGATGCTACATGAACACATTAGCATAGTTTATACGATTCAAATTAAATATCCTAGAAGACTTTCGATGAAAACTGATTTTCCAATGATAAAAGTGGTTCCACGGGAACCACCTGGGGCCAAATCAAAATTCCGAAACCTTCATGCACATCTAGAGATGTTACCTGAACACCTTAGCATAGTTTTAACGTTTCGAATTAAATACCCTAGGAGCCTTTCGATGAAAACTGATTTTCTAACGATAAAAGTGGTTCCACTGGAACCACCGGGGGGCCGAATCAAAATTCCGAAACCTTCATGCACATCTAGAGATGTTACCTGAACATATTAGCATAGTTTAAACGTTTCGAGAATTGAATACCCTAGGAGCCTTTCGATGAAAACTGATTTTCTAACGATAAAAGTGGTTCCACTGGAACCACCGGGGGTAAAATCAAAATTCCAAAACCTTCATGCACATCTAGAGATGTTACCTGAACACATTAGCATAGTTTAAGCATTTCAAATTAAATACCCTAGGAGCCTTTCGATGAAAACTGATTTTCTAATGATAAAAGTGGTTCCACTGGAACCACCGGGGGCTGAATCAAAATTCCGAAACCTTCATGCACATCTAGAGATGTTACCTGAACACATTAGCATAGTTTAGAAGTTTTGAATTGAATACCCTAGGAGCCTTTCGATGAAAACTGATTTTCTAACAATAAAAGTGGATCCACTGGAACCACCGGGGGAAAAATCAAAATTCCGAAACCTTCATGCACATCTAGAGATGTTACCTGAACACATTAGCATAGTTTTAAACGTTTCCACTTGAGTACCCTAGGAGCCTTTCGATGAAAACTGATTTTCTAACGATAAAAGTGGTTCCACTGGAACCACCAGGGGCTGAATCAAAATTCCGAAACCTTCATGCACATCTAGAGATGTTACCTGAACACATTAGCATAGTTTAGAAGTTTTGAATTGAATACCCTAGGAGCCTTTCGATGAAAACTGATTTTCTAACAATAAAAGTGGATCCACTGGAACCACCGGGGGGAAAATCAAAATTCCGAAACCTTCATGCACATCTAGAGATGTTACCTGAACACATTAGCATAGTTTTAAATGTTTCCACTTGAGTACCCTAGGAGCCTTTCGATGAAAACTGATTTTCTAACGATAAAAGTGGTTGCACTGGAACCACTGCTGGCAAAATCAAAATTTCCGAAACCTTCATGCACATCTAGAGATGTTACCTGAACACATTAGCATAGTTTAAACGTTTCAAATTGAATACCCTAGGAGCCTTTCGATGAAAACTGATTTTCTAATGATAAAAGTGGTTCCACTGGAACCACCGGGGGCCGAATCAAAATTCTGAAACCTTCATGCACATCTAGAGATGTTACCTGAACACATTAGCATAGTTTAAACGGGATGTCCCCACTTTGCCAGCAGGTATTGTTCTCATAAAAAGGTGTTAATAGGTTAGACAATAGGGGATTAAGGTATAGTCAGTACTATATTTCTGAAGAGTTTGAGTGATTAATCAGGTTTTAAAGCTGGTTTTATTGATTGTTTTTATTGGCTCTGACAAATTATATACTCTGTATACATTAGCAACAAATTATTATCAAAAAAATTTTCAATAATTGAATTTAATGCAATTTAACTATTCAAATTGGATAAATTGAATGCAATTTATCCCATTTGAATAGTTAAATTGCATTAAATTCAATTATTGAAAATTAATTTACCAAAATTACAAAAAGAAACATACAAAGAAATATATAATAATATATTGTAGTTTAATGCTTTTTGATAATAATTTGTTTTGAATAGTTAAATTGCATTAAATAATAAATAATTAAGAAATATATACACAATATTTGATAAATGAAAATATATACACAATATTTGATAAATGAAAATATATTACACAATATTTGATAAATGAAAATATATACACAATATTTGATAAATGAAAATATATACACAATATTTGATAAATGGTTTTACAGGCCAACAAGATATGCTATTGAATCACCATATTCATTTACAGTCTTGGTACCATGCAACAAATGTCTTTTTTCATCAACCAACCTGTGGTTAACACGGTGATATTTCTTTTGTCGTGGTCTCAAAGTGCCACCATTCCGTAGCTGTAGAATTGTTACCTCATTAAAACTTTGCAAACCACCAAAAGTCTTCAATATCACCAGGTCTGAGAAGTGGGAGAGCTGCAGCACGTTTAACAAACATATTGACACTTTGATCATTCTCAAATGCCACTTGTAGACCGAATCGTTGTGCATTTTTCCAAATTGCCTGTCTATAGTGAAACATGCACCCTTTCACGGTGGATTGGAAAACAGTCCTGGCAGCATTTTGTGCCGCTTTCTCAAAGTCGGTCACTACTGTAGATGGGCGCAGTTCTACATTTATATCTTGCGCCTTTTGTTTTACCATTTCAAAGAACTTTAGATATGTTGGCTGTCTTTTATTTGGCAGCAGACCATAGACAAGAGGAAACATTTTCCCTTCCACAAATGAATGGATGGTGTAAATTTGGTAAAACAATGTGGGACACATACTGAAGGTTCCATCACAATAATAAGTTTCTGAAGAAGCCAAATGTCAAATGTTTTCAGCAGTAGCAAAGATCAAGAAAGAATTATCAGGCTCGGCATGTAACAAAAAGTTGTGGCCTGTGTTTGTTTCTTTATATTCAGTTGGTAGGTCAATCTGTTGTCTCATTTTAGGAACAGGCGGTAGAGTTTTAGATCTTGCTCTATATAAACTAGAGCCAATGGAATATAGTGTTGGAACCTCTTGAAGTATTGTTTCAGGAACATCACTTGCACGTAAACAGTTTAATTCTTCCTGATAAATTGCTGGAACAGTTCTATGGTCACGTTTGATTTTTTCTCTCATTTCACAGAGGAAAGTGTCCACAATAACTTTAACATTATCTGGTTGGTGGTTATGTTCAGTCCCAAAACTAGTTATTATGCTGTCTTTAGTATTAATAGTAGCAGGACATCCTGCTTTGCAACATCTCCAATGAATAGTTTCTCGTCTTCTGGTTTTGACACTCACTTGTTCATTAGCCATTTTGGTATAGTAAACTCAGAATTGCAGTTCATATATATATACAGTCATCTGTAGAAACTGTTTCGTAAATGCCTTTGAAGTGGAAAACTGCTCACTAAATTATTTACACAAGTGATTGAAAACTCATCAATTCATCAAAAGTAATTGGAATTAACATATTTGTTTTGACAAGCACTGTTGGAAAACTAAGGACCAAACATGCTGATTAGCAGTCACGGAATATTAGTATAGACCATAGCCAAGGTGTGAAAAATTATTACTTCAGGCTGCTGGCAAAGTGGGTATAGACCGTTTAAACATTTAGAATCGAGTACCCTAGGAGCCTTTCGATGAAAACTGATTTTCTAACGATAAAAGTGGTTCCACTGGAATCACCGGGGGCCGAATCAAAATTCCGAAACCTTCATGCACATCTAGAGATGTTACCTGAACACATTAGCACAGTTTAACCGTTTCGAATTAAATACCCTAGGAGCCTTTCGATGAAAACTGATTTTCTAACTATAAAAGTGGTTCCACTGGAACCACCGAGGATGCCGAATCAAAAATTCCGAAACCTTCATGCACATCTAGAGATGTTACCTGAACACATTAGCATAGTTTAAACGTTTTGAATTGAATACCCTAGGAGCCTTTCAGGGTGTGACGTACGGACGGACGGACGGACGGATGGAGGGACGTACGGACGGAGATCACGACAATATCCCCGCATTTTTGAAAATGCGGGGATAATAAAACTATATAATTTCACTCTTAGCATAATTAGAAGCACATTAACAGAATAATGTTCCAGTAAGTTGCTGTATATGAATGCCCAAGTGAAGCCAAATTTGGTCCTTCAGCACTCTACCGGAACACCAACACTGTTATATGGAGACAAGTTATCACCAATGACTAGTCGAAGTCGACTTGACATTTGGGTATTGACTAGTCGACTTTGGAATTCACTAGTCGTTTGAGCACTAGTGTAGACCCAAATAATAGTACAGGGTGGAATTCATTGAGGGGTGGTGGAATAATACAAATTAATTTGATCTAAAAGCCAACTTATTTTCCAGTATTGCAGTTAAAGAAAACTAATAGGCATTTAGGCACCATGATTACAGCAATGAATACACTGTGCTAAACAAATGACTATCACACAATCTAGTGAAGATTTACTAATTTGAAGATCTCCTCCCTGTTGGAATGGCAATTTTAATAAACATACAAACCCAAATAAAGTACATACAGGGTGGACAAATTCCCCAGAATTAATAAACATACATGTATATTTATTAGGAACACAAGAGTATTGCAAGTGAGTCAGACACTTTTACTGGTAGAGGAAGCCAGAGAAAATGGAGAGAACCACTGAGCAGTGGTGAATAACTGTCTGACTCTCCAGCAGTTCAACAGTTGAATTACCCTTTGAAAAAAAAAATCTTTATCCAAACAATGTCAAAGGGTTAAAAATGCCCTTTACAGTATTGAGATTAAATTAGCAAACTGAAAATTTGAACCAAATTACAACTGATTTGGTTGAAATTCTCTGCCTTCTGTGATGTCTGGTAATGATCGATGATAATTGATAGGATTCTCTTTTCTGTTTATTGCTATGATCACACAACTACATGCTGCTTGCTTTTGTACTGACTCGCATACACATAATTAATAGGAACCACATAATTGATAGGATACATGTACAGTATACTCAGTCTTTCGATTTTGAAGCAAACTCTCGCTTTTGTGCACCATTGTACCTGCAATTTTTACTTCCACCTACAGAGTGATTAACCATTGCCTAAGGAATTGTTTGCATCTGTCATATAATATATAATACACAAGTTGTGCAATGGAAATTTTTTTTTTAAAAATTAAAAAAAACATATGTCATTCCTCATTGGAACTAACTTGTCAAGCTTGTTCCAGTGGTCAAAATAGTGGTGTCACATCACATTTTGCCCTGTGAAACATGAAAAAAGCATTGTAAATAACAACCTTATATTGCGAAATGCTATACATGTACATCACCCATGCAGTGTGATGAATGCATCATTGTTTTCTTGTAGCTCAGTGGGTATAGGGAAGCAACTGTAATGACAAGAACTACCATTAGAAGAGATCTGATTGGAATCAAATGACCAATAAATTCTGTTCGATCAATTAAATCGCTTGTTACACCATCAAAAACAAAGGTCATAAATGTACAGAAACAGATGTGAATGAAACAAAATAAAAACAAAAACAATTTAAACATGGAAAAAAGAATTTCCTTGAGTGTCACTGATCTGCAATGACGATATTCTTATTGCAACATGTTGCTTATGTGAAAAACATGAGCAACAAATCAAGACAGAGCAAAATTATAATGAAGGATTTGTTTAATGTGTTAGGGCTACAAAAATGGATATGAAACAAAAACATGGGAAATCACAACACATTCAGGATGTTGGAGTTGAAAATCCATGCTTGGATTCATAAACTGTGAACAACCAAATTTAAAAGTACAAACACAATACAATTGGCAAAAAAATGCTATGCATTTCTTGGAAATGTGCAGTATTTTTCACATGATCTAATTCAAACTTAACTTCTAGAGAATTGGAATGTAAACGATATATTTTGACAAACTTGCCAGTAATGCTACCCACTGTCTTTTCGCTCATGCTTTCCGTGGAAAATATCTGATTGACTTCTGATTGCTTCATTGAAGTTGCATTTGATGTATTTTACCAAACTCAGATAAATAGACAGAGCGCGATGTGTGTTTGAATTGGTGGGTGTTTTACATAACAAGTGGGAATGGCGTAGTCATATTTCGCAAGGGCCATAGGCTCGAATGAAATATGACTACGCCATCCAACGGGTTATGTAAAACACTCACCGATTCAAACACACATCATGTTCTGTCAGTTTATCTGAGTGTGGTAAAATACATCAAATGCAACTTCAATGAAGCAATCAGAAGTCAATCAGATATTCATCCCATGCATTAAAATTCATTTAAATAAACAAATTTTAATTCCGATCTTTAAACCCAAACGTGAAGAGTCTGTTTGTTTTGTTTGAATCTGTACTGCTCAAATGGATCGATAAAAAATGAAAACAACTTTTTGGAAACCAGTGTTTGTTGAAATTTGTATCGCTGTTTCTCTTCGGCTGGTGTCCATTCACGCCTAACCATTTGTTGGCTACTACTGTTAGTAAAAATATAAGTACAAATTTAGACAGATTTGCAAAACAGCTGGGAGAGACGTTTTTAAAAGAAGTTTGAAGCATGTCAAGATGTCCAATGATTTACCGAAATAAAGTTGACCAATTAGATATAACGGCATCTGCAAAATGAGACGGCCACGAGACTGGGTTAATGTTGTGTTGGAAAATAATTGTTTGTTTTTTTTAATATTATCTCATTTTTGATTAACTAATTTTTTGTGAATCGACTTTATTTTGCTTTGGACGTTTTTATTTCACACAAACGTGACAGATGATCGATAATTGTATAACAAAATTTGGAAACTTTTCGAAGCTTAACTAATGACTCGAAGGAACAAGAAAAATGGTGCTGGGAAAAAAAGTTCTGGCTTGTACATTAGAATACAGAAACATTTATGTCATAGCGGCCATTCCGTTAAATACAAGGGTTTAAAGTTTAATGGATGTGTAATAAATTTGATTATTGCTGCAAAAAGCCTATTAAAAAAATTGGATAATATTTTTGGAATCCCCACTTAAAGTGCACCAGAGAATTGAACTGTAATCAGATGTTTGTTGATGTTTTTCTTGAAAACATTTTCCCGATGCCAGGACTCAACAATAGTGCACTTCACTTCAAATGGTAGCGAGCAGTATACATTGCCCCTTCCATTTTCAAAATCGAAAGACTTTATTTACTATTTAATAATATTTATTGACATGTTGACGACATAACTACAGTACATCCTGCTTATTTTTCTGCTCACATACCCATGAACTATATGTTTTTTAACCAGGCCTTTAAATTCTTCCCAACTAACAACTGTAAACGCTGTGCCCAAATAAGATAATTGTGCCCAAATTATGTGGAGTTTGAAACTTTTTCCAAAGTTTTGCAGTGTTTCGACAATATATAGTTTGGTCAGGTTTCCCTGATGCTTGCAAAATAGTGAAGAGCTTACCTTTGAATCAAACAATGAAACAGATAAATGATTTTTTAAAAAAATCACAGAGTTTACCATAGAAAAGTAATTGCTGTCGACAGTGTCGTATACGACACTGTCGGTGCCGATTGCTTTTCTTTGGCAAATTCTATATGATCGTCTTGGAGCTGGAAATCTATTATATTCATGTTTGTGACATTTCCTATTAAACATCATGCGTAATTTGCATTCAAATAAGACTTTGGCTCGACACTGGGAAATGAAGAAAACTTCTCAAGTAAACTTACGTCAAGGGGTGGTGGGAACCAGTGATAATGATGAAGACCTATAACAAGGGGTTGTAAACTATAATTTTAAGAGGAGGACCTGAAATCTAAAACAGACTCCAATAAGAAGAAAATACTGGCGCTTTTTCTCCAACCATGCAGGCCACAATATGGCTAATCTATATTTGCCATTGTGCCCAAATTAGACTGATCCCTAGCCATACCATCATACTCAATGCTTTGATTCTGAAGTGTGTGATTGTACCTGACACGTATCGCCCACCTCACTCAGTCATAAGGAGTGTGAAAATGAGCACACCTCAACCCATCCAAATTAAACTCTGGACACTGGTTGATGAACTTGATCACTTTGCCAATGAGATGCTTACTTGTACTCATTAAATGTTCTTATTCATGGCTCGGGGAGCGTGGTGGCTCAGTAGGTAGAGGTGCAGGCTGCAAGCCGAGAGGTCCTCGGTTCGAATCCCACCTGCAGCAACCGCGTTGTGTCCTTGGGCAAGACACTTCATCTCCATTGCCCGCGTGGAGGCACGATGACGCTGTGTACTAAGGCGTACTGCACGTCGATGGTACGCATGTCTTCAACCAATCTAACCCTGCCTGTGCTGCAGTGCGGAGTTACGATGTTGGGGAGCTGGCAGCTGCTCGTCGTTGCTCGGTGATTCTCTCCGGGTACTCCGGCTTCCTCCACCCGTAAAACTGTCATGGTCATGATTAGCCATTGTGCATAAATATGTGACCTTAAACATCAATAAATAAATATATTCATGGCTCTCGAAAAAATCACCCAAGTTCAACTGCTGCACCTCCAGTAAATGCTACCATTGGCACTGCAGCCACCCTGATAAACATAGAGACGTTTTAGAGGGCTTACACCCTGGACGAAAATGCCAAGTGAAATGGCCAGCCATTCTCACACTGGAGCAGTTGCCCACCTCTTAAGCACACAATGATATGAGATGAATTTACAAAAATCTTTTATTCTCTTCACGCATACACTCTCCTTATACACCTACAAACTATACAAATTTTCATTGAACTTGAATGTCAACTGCTGAGTACTGTAAATCACCCAACAGTAACTACCAACCAATAGGGTGATGCACATAACCTTAAAAAAATAGCCACCATTAACTGGTAGAGTGCTGGAAGCCCATATTTGGGCTTTATTCTGAAGTGCTGGTACTGTAATTTAAAGGCTTCATATTCTGTGGATGTGCTTCATACTATCTTTGAAGTGATATTATTTTATCTGTTAGGATTTGCCTTGTTACAGTTTATGGGAGAGGGCACTCTCCCATAAATTGTTACAAGGCAAAGATGCACAAACAAATTTTAAGGACCAAAAATAATTTAGCATTCTACCAGTTAAATGTGACTTCAAGAACTTGGCACCAAGAATGAACTTAAAACAAAATTATCGATTGCCAGGATACACTACCCATCACCATAACCTATGTTATGGTCTGGAAATAGCAGTCCTACCTAGGACCATCTTGTTGTTACCCCCTTCTCCTCTCACTTCTCTTCAATGAAGTGAGAGTAGGGCTGCACGGTATTATGGCATACCGGTTGGTACCAGTATTGAAATCGTCACCGGTTAAAAAACGTCCATCAAAAGTGAATACCGGTATACCGTGAGTACCGGTATTAAATATTTGGGCGCGGTATTATGATTTGAATTGAAATTTGTGTTTTCTTGAAAAAAAAATATATATATTGTGCAAAAATAGGGAAAACACATTAAATGCAAGAGATATCATCAATAAAAAAGATATTTTATGAGTTTTGGATAGAAGTATTACTTACTTATTTTCCTTTTAATCTGAACTGTTTTATGGTATACCGCGGTTTTGCTTTCAATACCGTCACAGGTACTCAAATCCGAATACCGTGCAGCCCTAAGTGGGAGGAGAAGGTAATGATCAGAGGGTTCCAGTTAAGACAAAAGAATTAGACTTGTTGAGGGTTGTGATTTTTCGCACCTCAATGGATTTGAGAAGCTAAGGACTTTATGCTGCTCCAGTCTGATCTAGAACATGCAAGTTATTGGTTACTACACTTGCTTTACTCCCATCAACACTAGCAACCAAGAAATTCAAGAACATTGAATCCATTGTTCTTTTTAATGTGGTCTTGATTTTGCAATATTCTACTTACAAACTCTCAGTCCACTTGTGTTTGTATTTTGCTACCACATTGCATCGTAATCTGTTTGTGAAGCGACTTTTTTACAGTCACAGTTCTGTATACCAAAATCTTATCTGGAGTTATGATTGAATTTTTCATTTTTGTTGACAAAATTCAAATGATCAAAAGCTCAATACCCATACAAGTGTAATTGCATCCATCCGTGCATCCATCCATCCGGAGTGGTAACTAATGTTTGGGTCATCAAGTGAAAACCAAATTTGGTGTATTTGTCCCTTACCCAATGGTTACGTGAATTCCAAATATCGACTGGATCCGGTAATTTTTGTTGGAGTTATGCCTCTTTTTCGGTGCTTTTCTGTCCAATTTTGCAACTTGGGAAATTTGGTGTCAAGATGATAACTTCAGTTTGAGTTATTGAATCAACACCAAATTCATGATCTCTGCCAGGAAAATGAACAGTGCACCTTTGTAATTATTTTTGAGCAAAAAATGTGCGATTGGTTTCGATATTGGCACCTGAGAATGGTACTGTTGGAATGGAAATTGGAATTTTGTTACAGTGTTACTTTCAGTGCTGCATGCTGCTGACCCATCTGATACAAGGCCTACTGTGTAATCATATTTGATTCACACCCAGGAAAAGAAGCAGTACATGTTTGTCTATGTAAGTTGAATTAGTTGTCAAGAAACAGGACTAAATAAGATGTGAAAACTGGTTATCATGAAGTGGAAAGACAGATGGAGACACTGGCAACAGTGCTTGCAGATGGCTGACAGCAAGTGGTTACTGATTAACCATCATCGATTCCACACATATTAGGGGACCCCCCCCCCCCCCCCCCCCCCCCACCACCATCACAATTAGTTGAAAGAAAATAATGAGGAAGGAAGAATGATAAGACCAGCTTAAGAAAAAAACAACATTCTGCTTGTGGCAGTCGGAGGGTGTGCCAATATAGTAATGCTGAAATGACTTTCGGTAGTCTGTACTTGGGAAATAAAAAAAATTGTTAACACCAACCCAGTACTGAAACGTCTTCCTTGAAAAATAGTTATTTGGATATTTAAAACATGGATAGTATTACCATATTTTCCAAGCATAGATTGATGTGTATTTTTAAATGACTAAAATTTAAGAATTTTTGGAGATATTTCTGTTTGGTACAAGAATATTCCCGAATCAAAACTTAAATCGAATGCCATCTACATGTAATAACTATATACATGTATGAAACTTTCACCCCTCCCCCAATGGCCAGTCTGTGTAGCAGTTTTCAAAGCCAAGGCAAGGGCCTGATATTTTCAGAAGAAATTGTACAGAGGGAGGGATATTTTTTTTAATTTTGGCAAATTTCAAGACAATGGACAAAGTATTTTCCAGGGCTAAAGGGGAAATCCAAGGTTGGGATAGTTTGATTGGTCGGCTCCCATCCCCGACAAAATGTCCTCCAAAAGCCTCTCATTAGCCATATTCTCTCAGTACTCACTAAAACTATTCACTAACTGAAAATTCAAAATAATTCCAATTTTAACCCTTTGAGAATTTAATTATCCTGACGTTCAAGCATCACTGGGAATTCAGTTACTTCAACGTTTTTCAAAATGCAACGTCAAACATTGGACAATACAAATTGTAAGATAGTTTTCACATTAGTGATTATCTGGTTGAGGGCTAGATTATTTTTGGTGGTCTGAATTTTTTATTCAAAACTTGTTTTATTACAAATTACTGAAGAGTACCTACAGGCAATCTCCAATAAGTTGTAATAATACAAATTTATATAAACAAAATATTATTTGTGTTTGACTGAAGATGAAATATTAGCAAGAAAAGTGTTGGCTTTTGCGCTGGTGTCCTCATTTTTTGAAAGCCATAATAGTGGCTTCTAGCACTCAACCAGTTAAGAAGTCTTGACAGCAGGATTATATCAGTAATTATATTAGTATTTTAAGCTACGATAATATTTGGCTCAACGGTTGTCACTGAGCACTATTTGGAAGAAAATAGGAATTGAGGTTAAAACTTCAAAAGATCAAAATATAATAACAAAACAAATTTGACCACAAGGTATCAATGCACTGTTTGATTTTGTACGTCACAGACGTACACAAGTATCAAAGTGCTGTTTGATTTTGTATGTCATAAGACATACAAAAGTATCAAAGGGTTAAGATTGAGAAGATATAGGACTTGACACCTAAAAAACGATTTTTGTTTTGAACCAGATATCAAGAGAAAAATTAGTGATGAGCCGATAAGAGATATGCCTATTCATCTGAAACCAAATAGTTTTGATTTACTATCGGCCAATACCGATGCCGATACCAAATAGTTTTGTTCACCCATATTATTTCTGTAAAAATGGTTGAAAAAAGTGCGGTGACAATATTGAATATACTTTAGGAATTTAGCCACAGTTGAGTGTCTGGCGCGGGGGACGTTTTAAGGCTGGAACCCCAAACTAGCAATCCACCAGAGAGACTGCAATACTGGCATCTTAAACTTCGCTTGAGGTGAAAAGGTTTGTTCTGTTGTTGTGACTTGTCAGCTTAACGACACTGCAATGATGACCAGCGTGACCAGACCTTAAAGGCTTTAATGACCAAAACTCAATAAAAAATTGAAAAGGTTTGTGATATCAAAGTCTGACATCACTTATATTATTTAAAATCAGCCATGGAATGAAGCAAATTAAATTTGATGAGAGATGTGGGGCGTCACGTATGGCGAGCCGAAAGCCTTATCAGCAATTTCGAAAATAGCTGAGTTCTTTGATAGCTAATTTGATTACCTCCCTTAGACTAGAATTACCTTTCTACATTACAAACATTTCTATGCTTCTGGTGAGTTCTTTCGCACAGTCGTTGCATCCCAATACCGATTCAGAGTTGGTTGAGTTGCGGATGAAGGACTTTACGAAAAACTGTGGGGTGGGGAGGTGCACCTAGGCTCAAGTTTACTGGCGTGTACTGTCAACCAAATTTTGAAATTTAATCTGAAAAGATGCGATTACCTCGCACCTAATGCAGATATTCACAATGCACAACCCATCTCTGGAAAAAAACTAGTGGGGGAGGGGGGATTACACAAAGTGCGTCGATGCCTGGATTCTCCCTCGTGGTAAAAAAAATGTCATAGTATCGTTATTGATAGACCATATAATAGATGTTTCGATACAAAAGGCAACTATTTAATGATTTTAACAGCACATAGATTTTCAAGTTTAATATGAAACTCAAGCCAAAAATAGCACTTGTCGCCCGGGACAAGCGATTCTTTTTTTTGGTTGTCGCTGGACGTCGGGGGTCTGATCTACAGACTACACAGAGTAATACACGGCATGTTTGTTAGTTATTAGCAAAACATTAAAATGGATGTGAGATAGACTTAGAATAGGTACCCAATAATTTTTTTCAACAGTCGGCAAGAGCCGATATTTTTCGTGCTATTCATACCGATTGCCGATAGGCTTTTATCGTCCGATTGCTTACCGATAGATCGGCTCATCCCTAAGAAAAATATTGATAGAGCAATTCAGGTAACAAGTTGGTCAAGTATAGATGTACAAAATAATGAAAATATATATCAATATATTATCAGTAGAAATAAGTTGGAGCTAACTGGTGAGAACAACCCCACCCCCTTTATTTCTCGATCAGCCTCTAACAAAGACTTCTGTGGTACTCAATTCAAGACCTTTTGAGAAAATGCGGTTTGGGAAGTGATATGGTGAGGAAGGGTTGTAATGGTGTATAGCTGGTGGACAGAACAAAAGACAGGATATTTTCTTGCAATTTGTTTCTTGCTTTGTATGTAGTAAATGTGGACTACCTAAAAATATATTGTAAGTGCAGTCCATTTCAAACAATGGTTGTCTAGACTTGAGGTAAAGTAAGAAGAAGGGTAAATTTCAAATCCGAAACTTTAAAGTGAAAAATACATGTAAAGTGTTAACTTACCAAGAGTTCACCCAGAATGGAAAATGGAATCACAAGGAACCCCAGTTAGACTAAACGATCGAAGGAATGCCATGGAAGGGTAATTATTGCACAAAAAATGTCTTTTGTTGTCCAGTGTGTAATTTTGTTACAGTGCAGAACAGAAATCAAATGACCGATATCTGCAAACAATAGCCTAAAGTACACACAGCACAGCCACACTGAGTTCTACTTTAGTTTCAGTTTTAAAAGCATGAAATTCAAACAGAGTGACCAGTTTGCATCGTATTTAAATTAAAATCCTTGAACGTTTTCCATCCTCCAGATATAATGATGCCTGCACATACACTTTTCAAAACAAATTTCATTGCTCATAATTTCCTCAGTCTGATGTGAAGTACAATCTTTTGAGTGTTGAGTGTTCGGTTCAACATTTTTCGGGAATAAAATAAATCAGCATTGATTCTACAGGCGGCAAGTTCAAAGACTCGGGGCTGGTTCTCTGACAAAATTGCCCATTTCTTAGTAAAATCCTTTTAACCATTCAAAGCATTAACTATTTAATTCAATTAACGATTAATTACAGCAAATTTTTTTTTTTCAGGGATGGGTGTGTAATAAATACAGAACCTCTCTTATGTTTGAATGGGCTAACGATTACTGGACTTCAGTTAACAACTCACATGATATCCCTGTTCCACTTACTCTCGTCCAGTAAACATTAGCCCATTTAAACATAAATGTGGATATATATATACCACCCTAGCCTGACCCACTTAATTTATGAAGTAAGCAGTTGAGAAAAATATATTTTAAGAAATTTTTTAAAAAAACCTATCATGTAACACCACATTGGAACGAGCTCATCAAGCTCATGCCAGTGAGTGGTCACATTGAAATGGCATTATGGAAATTTTTAAAAGTTTGAAAATAATATAATTAAAATAACGAATTTTGATATTGCAGGCCTGTCTGTTTGAGGCGAACAACCGTTTGGGTCAAGTGGAGCTTACCTAAAATGAAAAACACCTGAACGAAAAATGGATCATGCCAAATTATCGCTGGGTCATGTGAAATTTTCGCCAAGTTGAATCATACAGTACGAATGATTGGTGGAATGATCTTGAGCTTCAACCAATCATCCACTGCTGAGATGTTTGCATCTGTCTGAAGTATAGATGCTCTGTTGGCCAATTATTGACCAACAGAGCAGCTATACTTTAGGCAGACGCAAACACCTATGCTGGTGATTGGTTGATGGTCAACATCATTTTAAACTGTTGATCATCTTAAGATGTACAATACATGTAGATACAAAGTCAGGAAATGGCAATAATTCATGTTTCTGCCATAATTAGTGATCATTGATGCCATACTCTTCTGCAGCATGCTATCTCATGCCATGATTAGGCTATAATTGCAACTAATTTGTATTTGAACTGCTGCAACATACATGTAGACTTACAGTGCCGGAAATGAACAAACTTGACAGGTGCAGTTTTAAGCTCCCATGAAATCAGAGTCGGGAGTAAATTGCACCAATAAAATGTTAGTATATGAATTTTGAGGGAATACTGTCTCCAAAACACCAGAAATTTTGAATGTATAAGGACCTGCTGAACTATGACAGTAACTTGCCACTGGCCACAGAGTGCAGTTGTCTCGAAACAACACACATTTAAATGCCCTCACAGTAAATTAGTGCTCCACAATATTTTTCAGCAAGTGCATTTTTTAGCTCCCGTAATTTCGAAAACACAGGTGCTGATGGGAGCTATTGAACTCACACCCGTCTCATTTCCAGGACTGAGACTCATTATTGTTCTCACTAGTAAGGATTCATCTTTATTCATCAGGACATTGCCCAAAGGATCAAGAACTTGGCTATGATACAACAGTTTGTATATCAGGATAGTTCAAGTTGCAATACAATATATCTTCAGGTTACTTAACTCTTAGAAGCCAGGAGTTGAGTTTTCTTGCCTGTGATGTAATATGGCAAGTAATCTGGCTATGACGGATCGGCTGTCTTTGGGCTTGGGAAGAATTAAACACTGAGTAGGTGCTTCTAGTTGAGTGTTGTCTGCCTGAACAGGCAGACGACACTTGACTAGAAGCACCTGTTTTACTGTAAGTTTATCGGCATTTGTCATGTTCAATAAATTCATTCTGATTCCCTGGCTTCCAATAGTTAATGGGTTACCTGAATCAAGTATAGGGAAACGAGGGATAATTTACCAAAGTTCAGACCAGGTGAACGATAAGTGGGTTTTGAAAACAACAAGTCTGTATTATGTGCATTAGGTAAAAGCTTGATGAATAAAATATTGCGAATTCAAGTCAGGAGGAATAAAACAAATAAAAATAGCATCTGATATTCAGTGTAGTAGCATTTGTTCATTGACAAGTAGGATTCTTCAGTGTTGTAGGGGGAAAAGTGGACAGAATTTTGTTTTGAGAAGTTCTGTCGAAATTCTCTGTCCACCATTGTAATCACAGTGTTGTATAAAATGTTGATTTCTTGTTTACAGGTAGTAAATGGAATCGTGAATATTGCTACTTATACAAAGATAGCACACTTGCCTGGCATGTTTCAAAAGATGGAAGTAAAATTGGATATGTCTTTGTGAAGGTTAGTTTCATAGTCTGTTCATCCATTCTAGACTGGTGTTAAAATAGTTTACCAGTCTTATGAACCATTTACTGCTCAGCACCAACTGGTTAGAAAAAAGTGGTGACGAGTTAACCAGGAAATAATTGAACAAATATTGCTAATTCAACATCCAAGTACATTCCAAATAAATTTCTATGTAAACATATATATTGGAGCTTGCATATTTTCTAAAACTGCATTAGACTAGTCATTAATTGAAACAATGTAAATTTTTATATTTTATGTGTTGAATTGGTTTAAGGTCATATTTTATCCTAAACTTTTTGTGCTGAGTGTTTAACCCTCAGAACACTGATGTCATAGTACCAAAATTTCAAACAGCAAATATTTCCCAGAAGGCAACTAGATATTTAATCCTTTGAACTGGTAAGACAGATTTTTCGGTCCAAGTCATAATTTTGTACCATTTTTGTCTTATTATAAGAGGTCTATACATGAGCATTGATAATAAAATAATAACTACAGCCTGCAACCAGAGGGCTGCAGACTGCAGTTATTATTTTATCCTCCTTGTATATTGATATTGGACTGACCCATCTCACTGTAAGTGTACACAAAGGTGATACCATTCCAGGAAATGTGGGTTCAAAGGGTTAACCAATTCAAAAAAATCCTAGGTGCAATATAAAAATTTTCAGGTTGAACTTTTACTATTTCAACATCATTGTGTAGAGGATTAAGTCTTTACCTACTGTGATTGCTCGATCTGACCAGCATTAATAAAACAATCATCAGTCAATGAAAGTTATTTTTTGTGCCCCCCTGACTTAATTAGGTCGGGTGGCATATAGTGATTGAAGTGTGTGTGTGTGTCCAAGCCAATAACTCCAAACCTATTAGGGCTACAGTCATTAATCTTCACATAATTATAAAGGACAGTGGTAGGATGTGTCACCCCGAAGGTGGGTCTATAACTCAAAGGTTAAGGTCACATTTTAAAGACACACTTAAAATCTGTTGATATTCGTGTCTCAACCACATCACAAAAATGAATCAAACTACAATTTTCTAACTGCATATAAATGTTGAGGACAGGCAGAATGTGTGACATGTATAATTTTTATTTGTTCATGTGCAAAATGAAGGTCAGGCTTCAATGGCAGATTGAAGGTCACAAGTCTTGTCTTTGGTGAGTCAGGGTCATATATATAATTCACACCCAAAATCTGTTGATACCACACTTAAGCCTTAAATGTCTATTTCCGAATTGAATCACTTGTTTCTTCAACAAGGCTGATATCCAACATGCAGTCTTTGGGTAAACTTGCAGGTTGCATTCAAAGTGCTTTGGCAGTTGTTTCTAGGCAGGTATTGGCTGCCTACATAAGCAGCCAAGGCTTGCCTGTAAAATGTATTAAAATCTTCAGGCCCTGAATAATTAAAATCTGTTAATATATTGGCTATGACTCACAAATGAACCACACTGCAACTGTCAGACTTCAAACACATGTTAATGACAGTCATAAGGTATGTAGTGTATAAACTTGTTTGCACAAGGCCAAGTTCACACTTGAGAACTTATATCTCAGCCACAACTTAGAAAGTGTTGTAGTTACAATCATCAAACTTTGCACAATCATTATGGTCGGTTCCATTTTGTTTTTTATTATTTTTTTTTTTGGGGGGGGGGGGGTGCACATATGTTACTCCAGTGGCATTTCTTGTTTTCAGTTATCACCTCTAGAACATAGCTTATTACATCTCATTGGTCTGAGCTCACCGAGTAAGTTCCATTGAGATGTCATAAGCTATCTATATTTTGGAGACAAAAGATAAACATTTGTAATTAGTCAAGAAAAATATAATGCACACGCACCAGTATTGTCTTCTGCTCATTTTAGATGAAGGTTTAAAGTGAGCAACATGACTGGCTAAACACAGCTTTATACATGTGTCACGGTCAGAATATAACAATGTGCCGGGCATTTAGATCGGACTGACCATTATTCTAATCGACTGATTCACACTTCTGACATTAGTGCGTGAACAACTAATTAACCATGGATTACCTTCCTAAGAAAATCAAGTACACTTTGCTGGTGCTGGATGCTAGCTCACTTCTCCACTGGAATGTCCATGTTGTGAGTGGCTGCATTCGGCTTACCATTAAATATAAGATGAAGCCCACCTCTGGGAGTGGTAGCATCTTCAGTGGACCCACCCGCACTGCTCCACCCTTGAGGAAGGGAAAGAAGACTGCCACCGAGACACCTGTGGAAGACAAGAAGAAACAAAAAGAAGTAGTCCGAGCCCGAAACCCAAAATTTTTTAGCACAGTCTTCAGGTCATATTTAATATGGAGGGATTTCATTGTAACTTGGTAAGATGACTCCAGATGATGTCTAGATGAGAACTTCCCCATTTGGTCGTGATCTGTCAACCATGACGACTCCCCGAGCCCAAAAACCCGAAAACCTTTAGTACAGTCTATAGGTCATATTTATGGAGGGATTTCTTTGTAACTTGGTAGGTTGACTTCATATAATGTCTAGATGAGAACATCCCCTTTTGGACATGATTGGGCAACTGTGACGGCTACAGGAGCCTGAAGCCCAAAAAATCTTTAGCACAGTCTACAGGTCATATTTATGAAGGGATTTTATTGTAACTTGGTAGGATGACTCCAAATAATGTCCAAATGAGATTGTCCCCTTTTGATCGCGATCATTCAGCCTTGATGGCTGCCCGAGCCCAAAAACCTTTAGCATAGTCCATAGGTCGTATTTATGTGAGGATTTCATTGTAACTTGTTAGGTTGACTCGATATAATGCCTAGATGATGACATCCCCTTTTGGTCATGATTGGTCAACTGTGACGACTACACGTTCGCGACACCCGAAAAACTTGAGCACAGTCTACAGGTCATATTTATGAAGGGATTTCATTGTAACTTTGTAGGATCAATCCAGATGATGCCCAGATGAGAATTCCCATTTTGGTTCATTCAACCATGATTGCAAGGTTCCCGTGCCTCCTTAAATTCCTTGAAAGTCCTTGAATTTCAAAACCCCCTCCCAAGGACCTGGAAACTCCTTGAATTTTGAAGCACCTCCTGGAAACACCTGGAATTTTGGAAAAATCGAGTCAGTTGCTCACTGGATTAATTCAACTCCTAACATTTTTCCTTCTTCTCAACACATGGTCGCTTTATACTCCTTGAAAACCCTTGAATTTCACCCAGATGACTCCTGGAAACTCCTTGAAAAATTTATCCGAACCTCCTGGACACTCCTGGAATTCACTTCTCAATTTGGTGCATGAACCCTGGATGGCTGTTCGAGCCCGAAGCATATTTATGAAGGGATTTCATTGTAACTTGGTAGGTTGACTTCATATAATGTCTAGATGAGAACGTCCCATTTTGGACACGATTGGGCAACTGTGATGGCTACAGGGGCCCGAAGCCTGAAAACCTTGAGCACAGTCTACAGGTCATATTTGTGAAGGGATTTCATGGTAGCTTGGTAGGATGACTCCAAATAGTGTCTAGGTGAGAACGTCCCCTTTGGTCGCGATCATTCAGCCTTTATGGCTGCCTGAGCTAAAAAACCTTTAGCATAGTCTATAGGTCGTATTTATGGAAGAATTTCAATGTTACTTGTTAGGTTTACTCGATATAATGCTTAGATGATGACATCCCCTTTTGGTTGTGATTGGTCAACAGTGACGGCTACAGGGGCCCAAAGCCCGAAAACCTTGAGGACAGTCTACAGGTCATATTTATGAAAGGATTTCATTGTAACTTCATAGGATCACTCCAGATGATGCCCAAATGAGAATGTCCCCTTTTGGTTGCGACCATTCAACCATGATGGCTACCTGAGCCCGAAGCCCGAAAACCTTTAGCATAGTCTACAGGTCATATTTATGAAGTGATTTCATTGTAACCTGGTAGGTTGACTTCATATAATGTCTAGATGAGAACGTCCCCTTTTGGACGCGATTGGGCAACTGTGATGGCTACAGGTGCCCGAAGCCGAAAACCTTTAGCAAAGTCTACAGCTCATATTTATGAAGGGATTTCATTGTAGCTTGGTAGGATGACTCCAAATAATGTCTAGATGAGAACATCCCCTTTTGGTCGCGATCATTTAGCCTTGATGGCTGCCCGGGCCCAAGAACCGTTAGCCTAGTCTATAGTCATATTTATGTAAGGATTTCATTGTAACTTGTTAGGTTGACTTGATATAATGCCTTGATGATGACAACCCCTTCTGGTCGTGATTGGTCAACTGTGACGGCTACAGGAGCCCAAAGCCCAAAAACCTTGAGCACAGTCTGCAGGTCATATTTATGAAGGGATTTCATTGTAACTTTGTGGGATCACTCCAGATGATGCCCAGATGAGAATATCCCCTTTTGGTTGTGACCATTCAACCATGATGGCTGCCTGAGCCCAAAGCCCGAAAACCTTTAGCACAATCTACAGGTCATATTTATGAAGTGATTTCATTGTAACTTGGGAGGTTGACTTTATATAATGTCTAGATGAGAACGTCCCCTTTTGGACGCAATTGGGAAACTGACGGCTACAGGTGCCCGAAGCCCAAAAACCTTTAGCACAGTCTACAGGTTATATTTATGAAGGGATTTCATTGTAACTTGGTAGGGTGAAACCAAATAAATGTCTAGATGAGAACGGTCCCTTTTGGTCGTGATCATTCAGCCTTGATGGCTGCCCGAGCCCAAAACCCCAAAACATTTAGCATAGTCTATAGGTCATATTTATGGAAGGATTTCATTGTAACCTGTTAGTTTGACTCCATATATTGCCTAGATGATGACATCCCCTTATGGTCGTGATTGGTCAACTGTGACGGCTTCAGGGGCCCGAAGCCCAAAAACTTTGATCACAGTCTACAGGTCATATTTATGAGGGGATTTCATTGTAACTTCGTAGGATCACTCCAAATGATGCCCAGATGAGAATGTACCCTTTTGGTTGCGATCATTCAACCATGATGGCTTCCCAGGCCCAATGCCCTAAAATCTTTAGCACAGTCTACAGGTCATATTGATGAAGGGATTTCATTGTAACTTGGTAGGTTGACTTCATGTAATGTCTGGATGAGAACGTCCCCTTTTGGACGCAATTGAGAAACTGACGGCTACAGGTGCCCGAAGCCTGAAAACCTTTAGCACAGTCTACAGGCCATATTTATGAAGAGATTTCAATGTAACTTGATAGGATGGCTCGTTTTGGAATAATTTCACTGTAACGTGGTAACTTTCGTTGATATATGTTAACTGTGAGGGCCTCATACATTATTAACTGTGAGGCCATATTAACCCACCCCTCAGCTCTTTAGTACAGTGTACACCTAATATTATTTTTATCATAAACATAGCACACCGGGAACAGAAATGAACATATTCCCAATTATCACAATTCTTGTCTTATTTCATAATCCTTTCATAAACATTGAACATTATCCTTTTCATGAAACACAACACACAAGTTAAGCTACAGTGTCATTGACACTTTCATTTTAAGCACTGAAACAGTAATTAGACTGGCACAAAGATCTTTTTTATGCCTCCCGACTTAAGTCGGGTGGCATATAGTGATTAAAGTGTGCCTGTGTCCGTGAGTGTGTGTGTGTGTCCGAGCCAATAACTCAAAAACGGTTAAGGCCACAGTTATCAAACTCCACACAATTATAAAGGACCATGGGAGGATGTGTCACACACCACACCGTACCTTCAAGGTCAAGGTCACATATCAAGGTCACACTAAAAATTGGTCCATATTCGTGTCTCAGCCATAACTCAGAAACGAATCATAGTACAATTGTTAAACTTTTGACAATTGTTAAGGACAGTCAGAAGGTGTGTCACGTATAATAGTTTCCACCGCATCTGCAAAGTGGAGGTCACAATTGACCTTCATATGTTCAGGGTCACAAATCGTGTCTCAAGCATAATTCCAAAACTATTATGGCTACAATCATCTAACATCGCTCAATTATAAAGGACAATGGGTGGATGTGTCACACACCTCAGCCAGGTCTGTAAGGTCAAGGTCAAGGTCACATTTCAAGGTCAAACTGAACACGGTTAGGGCCACAGTCATCAAACTTCACACAATTATAAAGGACCATGGGAGGATGTGTCACACACCATAGCCGGGTTCGTACCTTCAAGGTCAAGATCACATTTCAAGGTCACACTAAAAATCGATCAATATTCGTGTCTCAGCCATAACTCAGAAACGAATCATAGTACAATTGTTAAACTTTTTACAAATGTTAAGGACAGTCAGAAGGTGTGTAGCGTATAATAGTTTCTGCCACATCTGAAGGTCACAAGTGGGGGGGGGGGGGGGGAGGGGGGGCACGTGTTACCTTAGTAACATTTTTCTTGTTTTTTTCTTCATGAGCAGTTTATGGATTTGTCATGTAAAACAGCACTCCCCAATAATTTGTAACAAAATATGTGAAAAAATTTTGCCCAACAAAATAAGTGCTGCACACAACCAGTTAACTGAAGAACAGCCAGGAGCTGCCTCTCTCACTTTCATCATACAACCACAATTATCTTATGAACTACTGCCTTTTCATATATTTATAAGTTATAATAACTGCCTAATTTATGCTCCCATTTTAGTACCATGCAGTATTTTTTAGCCCACCTGACTTAAAGACAGGGTGAGCTATACTGATCACTTTTTGTCCGTCGTCCGACGTCAAGGTGGTGTTTGGGGTTTTTTCTCTCAAACCACTGGCCACATTTTGATGAAATTTCACAGGAGTAGTGGTTATATAGGGGCATTTGGGGTTTTCTTCAAATTGGGTTTCTGCTCATATTGAGGAGGAGGTGGGGCCAAAATGCCCAATTTTTTTTTTTAAATTTCATGAACCAGCTTTAGCAGACTTGATATTTGGTATACAGCAATATTTGTCGTTATGGGAGAGGCAAGAATTTTTGCCCTGCCCAAAATATCTATTTTCCAAATCAAGAGGCCGAATTCAACCAAATTTAATCTGAAGTATTAATCGGTCATAATTACTTGATTTGTGCCGTGTATAATAGTTTCCGCTGCATCTGAAGGTGAAGGTCAAAAGTGGGGGGAGGGGGGGGGGGCATGTGTTACTTTAGTAACATCTTTCTTGTTTTTTCTTCATTGGTGATGTGAATCCTTGTTGTAAACACGCACAGTGTTATTTTATTATTTTGATTTAAAATCACAAGATATGATGGACAGCTCATCACGAGGGAAACTGCCATGACATTTTCCTCGAAGACAATATCCCACTGCAATTCATCACTGCAGTCTTCAGTTTTATTTGTTTATGAATATTATTCAATACAGCTGCTATGGAGTGTGGATGTTTGTTTGCGTTAGTAATTATCCCCCCACAAGGGAGGGATATACATGTATCATAGAGCTCCATCCATCTGCCCATCCATCGTCCATCCGTCTGTCCTCCCTACGGAAACCCCGGGAAGTGAAGCAGTGTCTGCGGTAAACAAGCTCTGTTTTACTGGTAAAATAGGACCCAGTCACCAATGCTTGGGAGGTGCAAACCCTCTCTAAAATGGGCAACATGGCTTATTAACGCTCACCCCTGGTCTTGAGTTGATAGTCATGCTGTGGTCATGATTAGCCATTGTGCAAAAATATGTGACCTTATACATCAATAAATAAATAAATAAATGGCCATCTGTCCTTCTGTCCAAACTTTGTTTATGGCATAACTTGAACAATAGTTAATAGATTTCAATTCTTTTTTGGTATATGTCTCTATGGCAACAATGTCTACGTCAGGTTTGATGACCACCGATATATCTTGAAAATTGTGGGAGTTATTGTCCTTTGTTATAAAATATTCTGTAAATCTTGTTTACAGCATTACTTGAACAATAGTTAACAAATTTCAATTCTTTTTGACAAATGTCTCTTTCGCAACAATCTCTACATCAAGTTCGATGACCAGCGATATCCAATTAAAATTACAGGAGTTATTGCCCTTTCTTTAATAAAAGATATTGTGTAATGCTTGTTTATGGTTTAACTTGAAAAATAGTTAACAAATTCAAATTCTTTTCGGTAAATGTCTCAAAAGCAATAATGTCTTAGTCAAGTTTGATGATCCGCAATATCCATTGAAAATTATTGGAGTTATTGCCCTTTGTTTAATAAAAAATATATTGTAATGCTTGTTATTGGCATAACTTTAACAATAAAAACCGGATTTCATTTCTTTTCGGTGTATGTCTCTAGCAACATTGTCTACGTCCAGTTCAATGACCAGCGATATTCGATGAAAATTCTGACAGTTATTTGTTAAAAAATATTGTGTAATGCTTGTTTATGGAATAACTTGAACATAGTAACCAAAGATCAATTGTTTTTTGATATATAACTCTTTGAGAACAATGTCTATCTCAAGTTCGATGACCACCATTATCCAATGAAAATTGTCGGAGTTACTGCTCTGCCCCCATCCCCCCGCCAATTAGGCAACTTTTTTTTCTTTGCTTCAAAATGCATTTTGAAGGATTTAGAGTGAATACTTGTGGAAAAAAGAATTGACTTCTATAATCCCCCTCCCCCCCCCCCCCCCACTCCCCCCACCCCCACCCCACCCCCCCCCCCACCCCCAGTGTCAATTAGGCAATTTTTTTCTTTGGTCCAAAATGCATTTTGAAGGATTTACAGTGACTCCATGTGGAATTTTTCTTTACTTCTATAACTCCACTTTCCCCCACCCCCTCCCCATTCCAATTAGGCATTTTTTTTTTCTTTGGTCCAAAATGCATTTTGAAGGATTTAGAGTGACTACATGCAAAAAAAAAAATTGACTCCAAGATGGGTTTGGCCAGATTGAGAGTGATTTTATGTGGGGAAAAAAAACATCTATGCTTCCCCTCCCCAATTGGGGGGTGCATGGGGATTAGCAGCACTTGGTGTTGCAGGCCTCTTGTTAATGTTCAAGTAAGCAGTTAGTTATTTTTGATGAAATTGGACAGAAATGCAGCAAAACAGACTATGCTATGCAGTCATTATTATTAATGTATGAATGGATTATTGTCATGTAGGCTTCTGTTTCTCTTTCTTTGTTTCTCCACCGTGTGTACACATATATACCCCCTCCCCCCCACCCCCTTAGAGGGTTAAGATATAAATACTATGCTTTTTTTAATTCATTATTCATTTCTGGGATAATGTTTGTAAGAAAAAAAAACAATCAACAAAATGAAAAAAAAAATTCAGTTTGCGATCACTGGTACTAAATAAAAGTGACAGAGATGTATTACCCTCATCTTTGTTACCTTTGAACACCTCATCAATATTCATGAGTTCACAGTGACAGTGTTGATGGAAACGTTAATCACCCTGGCTCCAACTTTTATCTCTTTCTCGGATGGGCAGAATAAATAAAACAAAAACTCCCCAAAATGATTTTGTGATTAATTTTATTTCTTACACACAAAAACCTGAGATTATATACACAAATGTGTCAAAGAGTTCAACGCACTCCCGTAGTTTTCAATTTTCAAATTGCTTGTACAGGTAAACTAGGGCAACTGAAAATATCACTCCTGTTATTACATCTCTCAGACAACTCTTGTGTCATGCATGCACATGCTTTCACTAATGGCTCACATAAACCAAAAATGGCCCTTGTAAACCCCAAATGGTCATCCTGGGGTCCTTTGAGGCAAACCAAAAATCCCCCCCTCCACACCCCCTGGAATCATTTAAGGTGAACCATGATGGCCCTACTGGAATTTTAAAAATGACAGGCCTGAGCCAAAATGACCATGTGCCATGTGGGAGGCCTGAGAAACAGATTTTTTACTTTTTTAGGCCTTATTGCTTTTTTTGTTAAGAAAGAATGAATTTTGAGTGGTAATATTATTCAATGCTTGTATCTTTCCAGGATGTTTGTAGATTCTTAGCAGTAGGAGAGTTCACAAAATATGTACCAAACAGACCGTCCTTGCCAAATGGTGCAACAGTTAAGCAGATGATTGCTGTTCCAAATTCTCCCAACAAACAAGACAAAATTCACTTTTTCCTGGTAGAAAATGAGAACGATTTGACGTATGTTAACTAGCAATGCATATTTCTTTAACCTATTTCCTGCTAGTAATACATTGATCTGAACCTCCTAATATATTCAGCCAGTCTAATTTGCCCAAAATTATACAAGAAAATTGTCAATCATGTTTACTTTTTAGCCCAACTCTTTAATATAGGGCTACAGTCATGACTTTTGTCTGTCTGTCCATCCGTCTGTCCATCTGTTAACATATACCGATGGTTAAATTTTTTTTTTCTTTTTAATTAATATTAATTACTATTGATTGTATCATTCTCATTATGTTTCATGTTATTTTGTTTTGGGAAATATTTAACCCTTTTTTAGCTAATCTTGACAAAGTCAAGCCAAGCTAATCTCATCACTGTCTGTCCATCGTCCGTCAACACCATGTTTTGGTCTTTTCCTCCGAAACCACTGGGCCAATTCAAGTGAAAGCTTGTGTGAGTGAGGGTCCCGAAGTGGCTTTGCATTTATGCTCCAAAATATTTTAAAAATCTTCTTCTCATGAACCAGTGTGTACAATGACTTGGTAT
Organism: Pictodentalium vernedei; assembly: GCA_031216915.1. Taxonomy (NCBI): domain Eukaryota; kingdom Metazoa; phylum Mollusca; class Scaphopoda; order Dentaliida; family Dentaliidae; genus Pictodentalium; species Pictodentalium vernedei. The sequence continues at coordinate 207,214,007 of CM062292.1, forward strand.
TTGTTATGGAGCTTCCAACTTTGAGGTGTAGAATAAAGTTTGTTTAAACGAAGTTCGTGAAGCAATATTTGGCTTTGTAAAGGGAGGAGTTAGATTTTTTGCCCCGTCCAAAATTTCTATTTTCTGATCCAAAGGTCCGGTTTGAACAAATTTGGAATGTGGTATTATTGGGTCATAAGTACTTGACTCATGCAGAAAAAAAAAAAATCCTGCATCCCCATGGGAACCCTGGGTGCTGAAAATAGAAATATTTTTTTTCAAATGCCCATATTTCCCAAACCACACAGAACAGAGAACTGTTATTTGGTATGAAGCATCCTTAGGATGAGTAGAATTGAATGGTAAAAAAAAATTGCCAGCGGTTACGTTAGGGTGTTCTGTAGAGGGCATATAAAAAATGCTGAGTCAGCATATTTGCAAAAAAATTTTTAAATCTTTTCTCCAGAGCCAATCACCAGAATCTTTTGATATTCGGTATACAGCATTCATAGGGGGGAGGGGAGGGGGGTGGCTAGATACAAGTTTGTTAAAATAAAGCCCATTGGTTCATATTTGGGCTCAATGCAGGGCCCGAATTTTTAACTTAGGGTAATATGGGGAATATTCTTTACACATCTTCTTCTTCAGAACCAACCAGTCAGAATCTTTTAATGTTTGGTATACATCATTGTTACGAGGATCAGATTCAAGATTGTTCAAACCAAGTCCCTAGGTTAATATTCAGGTTTCCTATGGAAGCCCAAATTTTAACTTTGTTCAATATGGGGGATAATTTTAAAAAATCTTCTTCAGATTCACCAGTCAGAATGCTTTCATATTTGGTATGCAACATCTCTAGGGGGGTCAGGTTCAAGTTTGTTCAAATCGGATCCCTAGGTATATATTTGGGCTCGCTATGGTAGCCCAAATTTTTAGTTAGTACGAAATGAGGAAATTTCTTTAAAAATCTTCTTCTTCAGATCCACCAGTCGGAATGCTTTCATATTTGGTACACAACATTTTCTAGGAGGGAGGGGGGGGGGGGGGGGGAGGGTCAGATTTAAGTTTGTTCAATTCGAGTGCCTGGGTTAATATTTGGGCTCCATATTGGAACCTGAAATTTAACTTGGTACAATATGAGGGAATTTCTTATCAACCTACCTCAATTGTTTACTACAGGCTTGCACTACAGTGGAAGAACCGAACTCGGATAAAATACTCTCTATTTTAATCTTTCCCAAGATTTGGGAAAGAAAAGTGGTGTAAAAACACCACGAAAAAATAAGCCAAAACTGGGCCGAGCGCCATCGCATACCCAGTAGGGGATGCACTTCCGTAACAGTGCGCAATGCTTCAACTCGTCATTCTTTTTCTATCCGAAGCACGAGCGGGATGTGTTTCCGACATATGCATTATGAAACAGTGATAATTCAACTCGTGGATAATGATTTTCCTGTGACTGGAATTATGGATCTGAAGATCGTATAATAACAGGACTGTGTTTTATATATTCTCATTTATATTTTCAACCACATTCTCATTGTTTATTAATTACTATTCCGTTTTCGCGAATGTTTTGTTTGTGACATCGTGTCATCGCGATTCGACAATGAATTTTTCAGTTGATAAAAATTTGTTATTGGAGTAGGTGTCGGCCGTCTGGGTTCTGCCACCTTCTCTCGTAGTTGAGGGTGTTCTTCTACTTTCTGTTTCTGTTGAGTTCACCTTTTTCTTCTACTGCTCTCACCTCTGTTCTTTCCAGTTCGGTTCCTTTATGGCAATTCCGTTTGCCCTCGCCATTGGTGCATTCTCGTGTCCGTTTCGTCCGCACCTGCGGGTGGTGTGGAATGCTGTTGTTTCGGGAGCCTCCCGACTCGACCACGTCTGATGTGAGTTTACCCCCTCTGTGGGGGATGTGCAGCTCCTCCCGCACATGTGTGTGTGTGTGTGTGGGGGGGGGGGGGGGGGGGGGGGTGGGGGGGGGGGGCACTGTCGTTTCAGGTCCCCCCCCCCCCCCCCCGACTCGACCACATCTGGTGTGAGTTTGACCCCCTCTGTGGGGGATGTGCAGCTCCTCCCGCACCCGTGGGGGGTGGTGAACGCTATCATTTCGGGTCACCCGATTCGACCACGTCTGATGAGAATTGCTCTTCCGTGGGGGATGTGCAGCTCCTCCCGCACCAGCGGGGGGTGGGGACCGCTGTCGTTTCGGGGCTTCCCGATTCGACCATGTCTGGTGAGAGTTATTCCCCTTCCGTGGGGAATGTGCAGTGTTTTACCGTGGTGGATACTGCGGGAGCTGTTGGTTTTCTGGTGTAGAGATGCCTGGTTCCGGGACTACGCGCCCTCTCCAGTCGACATCTGAGGCTGTCACTAGTGTTGTGACTCCTCTTTTGAGGGCCGAGCTTGGTGGCTCTCTCCGCTTTTCCGCCAGTTTCAACAGCTCCTGTCGTATCTGCTGCTACTACTGTTCCGTCTACAACGTCATTGGGCACCGTTTTTAGCCGGCCTCGGCTTCTCCCTGCCAGGGTGTGCAGGGATGTCTGTAGTGTGCTTGTGGGGTTTCGGCCTCAGCCTTCCCAGACTTACACTCGCCGAAGTCAAATGGAACTGCCGACTGAACCCCCTACTGTGTCCTCTCAGCCATTGAGCACAGTAGTTTTATATCTGCAGTGGTCTGCTGCGGTGTCTGATTGTGTAGACGATGGGGTATCGGCCTCAGCCTTCCCTGACTTCAATTCGGCGAAGTTGGAAGTGGCTGCCGGCCGGACCCTCTCCTGTGGTCTCTGCGCCGTCGAGCACCACAGTTGTCATTGGATTCGGTTGTTCTTAGTGGGACACTATGAACTCTGTGGTGTTTCCGTCCACTCATTCTGGCCACACGACCAGTTTTGGGGGTCCAACGTCTTTTGTGCAGCTTGGACCTTCTGCCCTGCAGAGGTCAGCGGTGACTCTCATGAGTTCCTGCTATGTTGATCCTCGGGGTGTGTCACACCCCTATACACGTCTGCATTCAGACGTTTTCGGCTGCCGCCCGTCGTCTCACGTCGGGTCTTTTGGAGGATCGTGACCCTTTGCTGGTTAAGAGGGTCAGAGGTGAAGCCACTTTGCCGGTTCGTTCCCCTGTCGAACCGGCCAGTATGGGCAGTGAGCTTAGGGAGGCCCTCTCCTTACTCACTCAGGTTCTGTCAAAGAGCCTTCCTGTTGCTTCCAGCGAGGCAGCGAGTGGTTTCCAGGCGCCTCCTATGGCGCCACCTCCCGGGATTGGAAACAGACCGCTTTCTGATCCCCCTGGTGTTCCGACACCATGGGAGGCGTCGGCTGGTTTGCCCACGATGGGCTATGTGTCTTCCGACTCAGGGGAAGAGTCAGACATGCTTGATGTCGAGAGCCAGCAGTCTTCGGACTTGGGGGCAGCTCTTGATTTCGTGTTTGGGTTCCTTGCGGATCTCAAACCATCTAACCAGTCGATAGTGTCAGCCGGGCCGTGATCATCGGTCACGCGCCAACAGTCTATGGAGCAACCTGCTTCTGGGCGTCTTCGACCGTGCCCGTCGGTACAGTTGGTTGAAGCATTTTCAGCCTTGGACTCCAAGCTAAGTTCCAAGGCTATGAAGGCTCCGTTCTTCACCAGGGTTGACACCTTTTTGCCTCCGGCGCGTTATCATTCCTACGATTCCGCCAATCCGTCGGTCTACCAGACTTTGTCGGTTTTGGATCAGGACTCCAATTCCCTCGGGCTTTCCAAGTCCAAGTCTGCTGTCATTCCGATGACGACTCTGGAGTCCACATTGGGCTTATCGAGAGAGATGCTTGGTATGCTTTCTCTCTCCGTTCACGTCATCTCAGCTTTGGCTGCTTATCTGCCTTCAGATAAGTTTGACGAGGTACAGGCTCCTTTGCGTGTGCTGTCCAAGGCGCTCATGCATCTTACTCACACGCATGCCTGTAACACGGCTAATCTGGAATTAGTTCGAAGGGACTCTGTGCGGGACACAGGCCGATCCCTTCCTGAGGAGCTGTACGCTACTCTTCGATCTGCTTTGTTGGCAGGTCTGCAACTTTTCCATGGTTCTGTGTTGACGGTCTGGGATGACGTCCTACGTCATTCCAACGATCAGCTGCTGTTTCTTCAGCTTGATCAGCCTTCTAGGGTAGGCACGGGCCGTTCCAAGCCTAACAAGTACCCTCTGCTTCCTCTGCGAAGCAAAGGGGCTGATCCTTCTGCCACCGCTTCTACTTCTTACTCAAGGGGTAAGGGTAAGCTTCGGCAGTCTTGAGAGAAGTCCCAGGATTCTTCATTCAGTAGAGGTGTTTTCTCCTCTCGCGAGCCTCGTCGGGGTTCGCAATGAAGGTCCTCACCTCGACTCGTCCCAGGTTGGAGGAAGGATAGCAGAGTTTGCAGACCGTTGGGCCACCATCATATCCGATCCTTGGATGTTAGATGTTGTTTTGGTCCGGGCTGCGAATATCCTTCCGACGGCACTCAACTCTGTCCAGGGTGCCTTTTCCAACCACAGTTCCTTCAGACGTTTTACGTCGGGAACTTTTGTCCACGGAGATAGACAATCTCCTGACAAAGGGGGCGATTGAGGTCATCAAGAACATTAGGTCAGTGGGTTTCTATTCCCGCCTGTTCTTGGTGCCGAAGAAGGACGGCCGACTCCAACCGGTTCTCGATCTGATTTTCCTGAACCAGTCTATCATTGCTCCCAAGTTCAGCATGGAGACTTTCAGGTCGGTCCACCGTTCAATTCACCAGGGAGTTTTCGCTTCCAGCTTCGACCTGCGAGACGCTTACTTTCACGTTCTGATTCATTGGGCGTTACGGAAGTATCTCAAGTTCGTTTTTCTGGGGCGAGTTTACCAGTTCAAGGCCATGCCTTTCAGCCTCAACCTGGTTCCTTGGGCCTTCACCAGACTGATGTCGCATGTGATAGCTTTCCATCGCACACAGACCAGGGTGACTACTTTGGCATATCTGGACGATATCCTCCAGGGGCATTCCAATGCTGCCTTACTGGAGTCAGATGTCGCCACTCTCTTGAGCTTGCTCACGTCGCTATGTTTCAGAGTCAACGAGGAGAAGTCGGACCTGGTCCCTTCTCAGTTGTTTCATCATCTGGGGATGGCGTTCCGCACACAATTCAATTTGGTGGCGGTTTCCCAGGCCAAGGCTGTGATTCTCTCAGCTTTTGCTCCGACTCTGTCCCAGTCCACATCCGCGACGGCTCGAAGTTTTCTCCGGCTGATCGGTCTCTGCTGTTCGGTGACGGATCTCATTCCTCTAGGTCGGCTGCGTGTCAGATCTCTCCAACACTTTCTGGTCAGTCGTTGGAGGCCGAATGTAGATTTTCTGGATCTGGTGCTTCAGTTTCCAGAATACCTTTATCCTCACCTTCTCCTCTGGGCGGATGTCCAGTGGCTTTCGCAGGGTGTTCCGTTGGACTTACCCACGTCCGATCGCGTTCTGACGGCAGATGCCAGCGATCTTGGATGGGGTGCGACGTTGGATCCTCTAGGTCTTTCCATTCACGGGATGTGGGACCAGGATCATGCAGCTCTACACATCAACCAGAAGGAGCTTCTTGCTCTTCTTCTGCGTTTCAGGCAGTGGATCCCTCACCTGTCGAATCGCCAGGTCCTTCTGTTGTCTGACCATTCGACGGTGGTTGCTTACATTCGTAACCAGGGCGGCACGCACTCTGTTCCAATGTACGAATTGGCTTGGGATCATCTACTGCTCGCTCAGGATGTCCACGCCGGGGTGGCTGTTCGTTACATTCCCGGTCGCCTGAACGTCCTAGCCGACTCCCTGTCCCGTCGGGCAGGGTAATTTCCACCAGGTGGATGCTCCACATGGCGGGTTCCATCGATCTCTTGTGACTCGTTGGAACCATCCGGTGGACACTTTCTTGTCCCCGTGTCCAGATGCTCTGGCTTTCGCCGTGGACGCTCTGGCCCTCCTTTGGGATGGTCTTGTCGGCTATGCCTTCCTACCGGTTCCGATTCTGCCTCAGGTTCTCACTCAGATATGAACCTGCAGTCGTCGAATCCTTTCGATCACACCCGTCGCTTCGATGGGTGTGGATCAATCTGCTCCGCTCTCTGTTAGCAGCAGTTCTGGCATGTCTCCCTCAACCTCGCGACTTTCTTGCTAAAGTCGCCCGAGGAGGTTTTCAGGTTGACCCGACTTCATTGTGCCTTCGCACATGTCTTTTATCGGGTCCTGTCTCCTCCGTAGTGGTTTTTCGAGACACGCAGTGGAGTTGCTTTTCTTCAAGGAGGCACTCACTCCACTGGTTTAGCCTCTGTGGCTAAGTGGAAGGTTCTTCTGTCGATGGTGTGCGATCACTCTGTTGCTTCTGTCACTCCTTCGATCACACCGCTTGCGGAGTTTCTGGTATATCTTTGTTTCTGGGGGTCTCCAGCAATGGGTACTTGTCCATGCTTCGGAGACATTTTTTCCTTTGTGATACCGCATTGTTTCGACACTCATCCTCGCCTCTCCAAGCTTGTTCAGCTATTTTCCTTGAAAAGGCCTGGGACTTTGCAGTTTACTCCAAGATGGTCACTTTCTTGGGCGCTGCTCTGCTTGGGGGTGGGGGGCGTTCACGCCTTTATCCTGGATGAATATGCGTTTTCCCACATGCCAGATCTCTCCTGCATCCATTTCTTGATGGACTTGTCTTGCTATTCGAGCAGCTTTCGCTCGTCTAGCTGCTGGTGATTGTATTACCAGTTGTTTTTTCTGCCACGAGGGCGTGCATTGTCTTCCTCTTTTAATAACTCTGTCATGTTGTCGGATGACTGATGTTATACTGGCAGCCTTCTGGAGAAATGCTACATTCTCCTTTTATCTGCGACAGTTGCAGGAGCCGACAGAGACCCTTGGGGCCCTCTTTCTTCGGCTCAGGATGTTGTCTATCCAAGCTTTTCAGCATTTTTCAGGGTCAGTTCCAGCTTTGTGCTGTTACTGCCCTTTCTGTCTGTGCGTCGCACTTCACTATAAGCCTCATCTTTCATTGGCTTTTCTAATGTTTGTGATGCTATGGTTTGATAGGCCTAGGGATCTCTTCCTCTGTCCACGGTCCCAGTGATATTGAGTTATGTGTGGGTTGGTTATGTGATTCCCTCCAGCCTTTTGTCTATTCAGCCTGTAGTAAACAATTGAGGTAGGTTGATAAGAAGTATAAATTTTATAGTAAATTTCCTTTCTTATTATACCTACCGAAATTGTTTACCTGGAGGCCCTCCCGTCTTCTTATTTGGGTAAGAACCCTTCCTCCCCGCTGATCACATAACTCCTGTGTTGTTCGGAATCAAAAGAATGACGAATTGACGCATTGCGCACTGTTACGGAAGTCGTGGATTTGTACTATGGAAGAGCGTCCCATACTGGGTGTGCGCATGGCGCTCGGCCCAGTTTTGGCTTATTTTTTCGTGGTGTTTTTACACCACTTTTCTTTCCCAAATCTTGGGAAAGATTAAGATAGAGAGTATTTTATCCGAGTTAGGTTCTTCCACTGTAGTGAAAGCCTGTAGTAACAATTTCGGTAGGTATAATAAGAAAGGAAATTTACTATAAAATTTATACTTCTTCAAAATTCTTCTTTTTCAGATCCACTAGTCAGAATGCTTTCATATTTGATATACAACATCTCTAGGGGGTCAGATTCAAGTTTGTTCAAATCGGATCCGTAGGTTAATATTTGGGCTCCCTATGGTAGCCCAAATTTTAACTTAGTTCAATATGAAGAAATTTCTTTAAAATTTCTCTTCTTCAGATCCAACAGACAGAATGCTTTCATATTTGGTACACAACATCTCTAGAGAAGTCGGATTCAGCTTTGTTCAAATCGAGAGCCTAGGTTAATATTTGGGCTCCCTATGGGAGCCAGATTTGGCCAAATTGCTGAAGAATTGAAAATTTTGTATTCAGTACTCTCTAGAGGTGGGTAACTAAGATAAATCCTCACAGGTTGTATCAACAGGCTTCATAGGGGAGCTCTACATTTTACATTTTGGTCAACTGAAGAAAAGGCATGATGTCAATCCTGAGGGATTCAAGGATTGACAATGTATCCTATGGAGATGGATTGCCTAATGTAGACTTATTCTTGGACTCTGTTTATATTGTGTTCTATTCAAGATGAGCGCTTCAGGCCCCATATCGCCTCTTGTTTGCAGTCAATTTAACTTCGAACTTCCAGGTTAAAGTTTTTGGTTAAAGAGTTTTTTGTTTTTGTTTACAAAGTTACACCTTTTGTTCTTGGCACTGTTTCTTATTTGGGACAATGTCTACTTCTATTGAAGCTTTCTGCAGTGATTTTCATTAATATTAACATCATTTTAACCCTTTTAAACATGTTTTCAGACTTTCTTTGTATTTGAAATTAGGCTTTGACCACATTCTTTGTTACTTTAATTCTTGCGTGCTCAATACAGCTTAATGATTGCATTTACAATAACAATTTCATTTATCAGTTCTAGGAAATATTTAACCCTCTTTTTGCAGTCAGTTTTACTTAGTATTCCCAGCTTAAAGTTTTTGATTAAAGCTTTGATTTTCAAGGTTGTACCTTTCATTCTTCAAACACTGAGTTTCTTCAAGTTGGAAATTAGGCTTCTACCACATACTTTGTTACTTTTAATCCCCACTGCAAGGAAGGAATATAGCGTAGAGCTCTGTCCATCTGTCTGTCCATTCAGATTTGTTCATGGCATAACTTGAACAATAGTTAATGGATTTCAATTCTTTTTGGTATACAGTTAAAACTAGAAGTCCTGTCACGTCTAGTGCAGAAAATGCTCATTAGTTAATGCACTATCTAGTGCAGAACAGGCAAGTAAACCTGGATAACTCTGCACTATGTAATGCAGAATGTACAGCACTATTTACAAGGTCGTTACCATTTGATCTCCGACACATATTAAGAAATGAAATGTGTTGTAACTGGACTCGAACATCTGTGGATATCATTTCAGATTAGGTTTACCTGGTATATTAGTGGTGACAATGAAAGAAAATACGCGGAAAAAATTGTCGAAATGACCAGTTTTAATTTTCACAAGAAGCCTGGCCAGTGAAACCAAAGTCGCTGCCAAATTAGATAATCATCTTTTAACTGATTTATTCAGTGCTATTGTTGAGCACAGGAGCGAGACTTGTGTGATATGTGTATGTATGAAAAACCCAGTACATGATCGTTTTGCCACCAACATTTTATCAATTAATATCTGTGACTTCATTTGACTTGGAAAACATGGATAAATTTGTTCGTAAAATCACCATAAAAAATCCAAATACCGACAATACCACTCAGTCTCCAACTGAATTTTTAATGAGCAATTTGCAGTAAATTTCCAATATCATTTAAAACCTTCTCATTCCTCTTTGAGGCCTTGTTCATATTACTAGCTATGCCAATAATAAAAACAGTGGGGCCACGACTCGCTATTCAGTATGATGGGAATCACCCAGAATGCCCCAGGCTGAATCGCCCCCCATCCCGAGCCACCCCCCCCCCCCCCCATTGTTTTGATCTGAACTGTCCTTGCTGTATGACCCAAACCGACCATCTCCAAGTCGTCCCCTGAATATTTCAACTGATAACCCCCCTCCCCACTAGATTTTTAAACCCCCACTGAGTGGTCACAACTTGGGTTTCTGAGGCAAAGAGTTGGGGGGGGGGGGGGGGGGGGTTCTTGTTTTCAGCAAATGCTGCTCGTGTTCGTATTGGCCTAAGGGTTAAATAAACAATGCTTTTTGAATTTTGATTGAAAAACATTCCCCACCCCGTTCCAGCCAGTGCAGAGTGGTTAAAAATAGGCCATAGGCCTACATGACTTTAAAGACACACCCCCCCCCCCTTCTCCTGAATTTCGATCACCAGGCCTACTGCTTGTATTTCCAAGTGACCTGTTCATAAGACTACTTGTCAGACACTTTGGGATATATTCTTCTGAAGCTAAGTGAGTTTTTGTAATTCTGATTTGTTTAACTTGTCTCAGTTTGCTCTGCAACTTTTCCGAATAGTCTTGTCATCCTAATGAGGTAAGCGTATCTTATACCATTATCAGTTAGCAACAGGGATGAGAATGGCAAGCAACAAAATTTGTTGAAATTTGGGAAAATTCCCATATTTTCAAAATAAATTTGAAAATCAGGGTTTTTTTTTTTTAAAAAAGAAAATAAGACCACAGAGTGAACCTGATGGTTTAGAAATACTTAATTTCCATAACATTTCAGCATTTGTGGCATGAATTCGCTGAAATCAGTGAATTTGCTGGAAAATCTTGTCCCTGTAACAAGTAAAGCAGCTGGAAAAAAATAAGTTTTTTTTTTTATTTTTATTTTTTATTCCAAACTGATTTTTCTCCGGATCAGGTCTTTTCAATCACTCTTCATCATTAATCCACAATCACCTATGATAAAAGAACATGTGACCTATGGAAATATAAATTTTACACGTAATTGTTGTTAAGTAACCCATTTCCTAATTGAGGT